>SJYA01001365.1:1990876-2008579 GCA_006410615.1 Neotragus moschatus | reverse complement strand
GTTCCTCTGCCTTTTTGAAAACCAGCTTGTTCACTGTTCACATATTGCTGAAGCCTGGCTTGGAGAATTTTGAGCATTACTTTACTAGCGTGTGAGAGGAGTGCAGTTGTGCAGCAGTTTGAGCATTCTTTGCCCAATAAGTGTTGACTCTTTTCAGCCAGTATTCTTATCCAGATGGTCTTGTCTTGTCATTGTTATTCTTTTGTCCTGGGAAATCCACCGCATTTCTGGATTTCTGGCTTACAGGCTTTGTTCATCTGGCCTCTGACTAAAACAGGTTGTTACAATTAATAATACTAATTTTTATTCTCTATCTGCAGTCTCTGCCATGTTTTCTCTCCCACACCACCACTCTCTCTTCTACACAACTTTTCCCTCAGTTGTAATAAAATATATATACCACACACATGAGTTACTATTTGCAGAATGATTTTTAACATCATAGAATCACAAGAATTTGGAAGTGGAGACAAAAACTCATAAAACTTTTTGCTTTCTGCAGATATGGAAACTGGACCCAAACAGGTGAGGTTAGTTGCTCAAGACTATAGACTTGTAGTTGTTCAGCTGATGCTGTTCTCCAGAAAGGCTGCTTTAAATTGCATTCTCATAACTCTATGCCCAGTGAAAGTTTTTTTTAAAGCAAAAAAGATTTCCTCTTAAAGCTTGTTTCAAAACATGAAGTGGAAAAAAATAAAGTCAGTCAGGCAGTCTGTCTGTCCATTCATCCTGCCATCATCTAAATTGCTTAGGTAAGTTTTCTCAAAGTGCAGCTGGCCATAACTTTCACATTATCATACCTGTATATTGCCAATTAATATGGAGGTATTAATTAATCAAGTGAATACTGTTTAGTTATAAGTGATGGAAAAATGCAGTGACTATTTGCAAGCACTGAACACCTTTCTGTGCACATTGTTATTTAATGATAGAATTTTATGCATTTGGCAGGCATATTCACCCTTTTGAAGGGGAAAAGTTATAAAATATGAAACTTTTTTCATATTTTGAAAATGGTTGAACCATATACAAGAACTCTATGAAGACATAAAAGAAATGTTTATGAGGACAGATTCAGCTGACTATCAGACTGAAATGAGACTCACTGTTGATGTTGATATAGCTGGATAGAAAAAATGAATAATGAGAAACAATTAGAAATGTTAAGAAGAATAAAGTACAATGGATTGATCAAGAAATAAACAATCTTAAGAGCATTATATGTAGGGAATTTGTTAAGACTGAGAACTTGAGAATGGAATATTTGGGGAANCCTGTCTTGGGTTGCCTGGCATGCATGGCTTGGTTTCATTGAGTTAGACAAGGCTGTGGTCCTAGTGTGATTAGACTGACCAGTTTTCTGTGAGTATGGTTTCAGTGTGTCTTCCCTCTGATGCCCTCTTGCAACACCTACCATCTTACTTGGGTTTCTCTTACCTTGGACCTGGAGTGTCTCTTCATGGCTGCTCTAGCAAAGCACATCCACTGCTCCTTACCTTGGATGAGGCATATCTCCTTACCGCCACCGTTCCTCACCTTCCACGTGGGATAGCTCCTCTAGGCCCTCCTGTGCCTGCACAGCCACCACTCCTCAGGTTGCTCCTCCGGGCTGCTGGCCATGGCCTCAGGTGTGGGTGACTCCTCCCAGCTGCCCCCCCTGGTCTCAGGCTCAGGGTGACTCCTCAAGGTTACCGCCCCTGGCCTCAGGTGCGAGGTGGCTTCTCCTGGCTGCCCCTGACCTCAGAAACGGGGTGGCTCCTCTCAGCCGTTCTTGCGCCGTTGCAGCCTGGCACTCTAGGCCACTGCCCCTGATGTCAGACGTGGGGTAGCTCCTCTCGGCCGCGCTTAGTGAGCCGGCTCACAGCTGCCTGCACCAGCTTGCAACAAATCCTAGCTACCCAGAAAAATATTCTATATAGGAATAGACATGAAGAAAGACATGATAATATAGGGAAGAGTCATCTCGTTTCCCCTAAGATTTCCTTTGTCAGAGCTCTTCCAGAGAATAGAGTCGTTTGGTCTATTTTGGTCAATGGGATCAGAGTCAGGTGAACTATTTAAATATCTCAGGGGTGAATTCTTGAGCTTCTATGGCCACAAGAGAACACTGAGAGCCTTATGCTGTTGGTACCTTGACTGCTTAGCATAGAATTGTAGAGTTCATCATTCTTTCTTCAGTTCAGTTTAGTCACTCAGTAGGTCTGACTCTTTGTGACCCCATGGACTGCAGCACACCAGGCTTCCCTGTCCATCACCAACTCCTGGAGGTTTCTCAAACTCATGTCCATCGAGTAGGTGATGCCATCCAACCATCTCATCCTCTGTCGTCTCCTTTTCCTCCTGCTTTCAATCATTCCCAGCATCAGGGTCTTGTCAAATGAGTCACTTCTTTGCATCAGGTGGCAACGTTTTGGAGCTTCAGCTTCAGCATCAGTCCTTCCAATGAACACCCAGGATGTTTAGGATGGACTGGTTGGATCTCCTTGCAGTCCAAGGAACTCTCAAGAGTCTTCTCCAACACCACAGTTCAAAAGCATCAGTTCTTTGGTGCTCAGCTTTCTTTATAGTCCAATTCTCACATCCATACATGACTACTGGAAAAACTGCAGCTTTGACTAGACAAACCTCTGTTGGCAAAGCAATGTCTCTATTTTTTAATACACTGTCTAGGTGGGTCATAGCTTTTCTTCCAAGGAGCAAGTGTCTTTTAATTTCATGGCTGCAGTCACCATCTGCAGTGATTTTGGAGCCCCACTAAAAATAAAGTCTGTCACTGTTTCCATTGTTTCCCCATCTATTTTCCATGAAGTGGTGGGACCGGATGCAATGGTCTTCATTTTCTGAATGTTGAGCTTTAAGCCAACTGTTTCACTCTCCTCTGTCACTTTTATCAAGAGACTTCAGTTCCTCTTCACTTTCTACCATAAGGGTGGTGTCATCTGCATATCTGAGGTTATTGATATTTCTCCTGGCAATCTTGATTCCAGCTTGTGCTTCATCCAGCCTGGCATTTCATATGATGTACTCTACATATAAGTTAAATAAGCAGGGTGACAATATACAGCCTTGATGTACTCCTTTTCCGATTTGGAACCAGTCTGTTGTTCCATGGCCAGTTCTAACTCTTGCTTCCTGACCTGTATACAAATTTCCCAGGAGACAGGTAAGGTAGTCTGGTATTCCCATTTCTTGAAGAATTTTCCATAGTTTGTTATGATCCACATAGTTGAAAGCTTTGGTGTTTTCAATAAAACAAAAGTATATGTTTTTCTGGAAATCTCTTGTTTTTTTGATGATCCAGCAGATGTTGGCAATTTGATCTTTGTTTCCTCTGCCTTTTCTAAATCCAGCTTGAACATGTGGAAGTATATAGTTCATGTACTGTTGAAGCATGGCTTGGAGAATTTTGAGCATTAGTTTGCTAGTGTGTGTGATGAGTGCAATTGTGCAGTAGTTTGAACATTCTTTGTCATTGCCTTTCTTTGGGGTTGGGATGAAAACTGTCCTTTTCCAGTCTGTGGCCACAGCTGAGTTTTCCAAATTTGCTGGTATACTGAGTGTAGCATTTTCACAGCATCATCTTTCAAGATTTGAAAGAGCTCAACTGGCATTCCATCACCTCCACTAGCTTTGTTCTAGTGATGCTTTCTTTGATTAAGTATTTGATTTTCATTGTTTTTTTATTTGCATACTTAATTGTTATCATCATACTTACTGAAAATTATTGTAGGAATTATTGTCATGTTCCTAGTCTTCTGGTCACAGGTTCATTATCTGTTTAAATAGAGGTTTCTAACAGGGTTGTTATTGTGTGAAAAGATATTGGCAGAATGGGGTTCCTGGGATGAGAGAAACACATTTACAGGGTTCACTGGTTAGGCAGAAATCTTTTATAAAATTAATTAATTAGTTAATTAATTGGGATATGGTTGCTTTATAATGTTGTACCAATTTCTGCTATGAATCAGTTATATGTATACATATATTCCTTCCTTCTTGGCCCTCTCTCCCAACCCCAACTCCATTCTACCCATTTAGGTGATCATAGAGCACCAAGCTAAGCTTCCTATGCTGTACATAAAATAGGTAGTTAGCAAAAACCTTTAAACAAAGAGTGATACTTGAATAGAGTAAGGCACAAATATGGTAATTATATTTCTGCTATGGATGTGAGAGTTGGACTGTGAAGAAGGCTGAGTGCCGAAGCATTGATGCTTTTGAACTGTGGTGTTGGAGAAGACTCGAGAGTCCCTTGGACTGCAAAGAGATGCAACCAGTCCATTTTGAAGGAAATCAGCCCTAGGATTTCTTTGGAAAGAATGATGCTAAGGCTGAAACTCCAGTACTTTGGCCACCTCATGTGAAGAGTTGACTCATTGGAAAAGACTCTGATGCTGGGAGGGATTGGGGGCAGGAGAAGAAGAGGGTGACAGAGGATGAGATGGCTGGATGGCATCACTGACTCGATGGGCATGAGTCTGAGTGAACTCCAGGAGATGGTGATGGACAGGGAGGCCTGGCATGCTGCAATTCATGGAGTCGCAAAGAGTCAGACACGACTGAGCAACTGAACTGAACTGAACTGATAGGGGTCATTAACCAAGATTTGTTCTTTAGTTTCTTCTACGTGAAACAATTAAAAGAGAAACTTTGATTCCATTCATTCATTCACTCAACAGATAACAAGTATTGAGTCCTTGCAATGTGTCAGGTTCTATGCTAAGCCTTGAGGATTCAGGGAGGATGAGACTCAATCCCATATCTCTAAACACTCAAGACCCAATTCTGGAAAGATGTTTAGGTTCACATAGGCTACAGGGTACTTGGTATTTTTTAGTTGCATGCACTAGAGTAGCTTTAAATTCTTGCGACTACTTTAAAGCACTGAAAGGACTTCAGGGGTTGTGTTCACTGTGGGGGAATTACTCATGTAACTCTCATCAGTGCGCATGGGGAAGAGGTGTAAATCCACAGTGATCTAGCTGAGAAAACAAACATTCCCTCTTTGACTTCTGTTGTTTGTTTCTATTTGTTCCGGGTTGAGTCAGGGAAATTATCAGGAAAATTATACGTGTTCAATTGCCTAGTTGTTCCAGAACCCTTGGAGTATCTAATCATGGTTAATAATTAAAACAAAACAGGAGACTCACATGCTGGATTTAAGTACTACCAGGAGGGAAAGAAACCATTTGAAGGGGAAAGAATGAGGAGTGCTTTGCCGTAGATGGATTTTTACAGACAGAAACATAGGCTGTAAAAGGACAATGTTTTTTTTTTTTAATTGATGTGGATTATGAGGGATCAAAAATAAATATATGCTAAACTCCAGCTGTGTCCCTAGCTCTGTTTTAGACCATATGGGGGGGGGGGACAAGGGATATGTTTCATATTTCATCAGGGAAGATACAATCAACAAACTGTATGTGATCAACAGACATGAGACTTGTGTTTTAACAATGGGACTGGCTATTGGAAATTAGAGAACAGATAGAAATGGCAGGACATGTGGTCACAGCTTCAGGTAATATCAGTTATCCTGATATTATCCTGATATTATTCAGCCAATACAAGCTATGCTGCAGCCATAGATAATCACCAAATCTTAGTGGCTTGTAGCAGCAAAAGTTAGGGGCCCTTTTCATATCTCTTTGCTTCAGGATCAAGGCTGAGGGGGTAGACAATTTGTTCACCATCACTATGAAGGGGAAGAGAATGCATTGTAGGGTCACACTGTAACACCACCCCCCCCCCAACTTTTATAACTCATTGGCAAGCTTGTCGTTCTGATCAACCACAAGAGGGCCAGGAAATATAACCCCACTATGTGCCTAGAGAACAGATAGCTAGAAATATCAGGTGACCAGCCAAATGACTCTGCCTCTGACCTCACCAGGCAGAGTGTTCAAATGAGGAGACACGAAAAGTGATATTTTACATGATGCCCCTCACCTGGCTGAGACTTTATGGAAGACCTAGTGAACCTCATATTTGAGTGTGCATTGGAATCATCTGCAGGGCTTAATAAACCATAGATTGCTGAGCCCTGCTCCTTTCAGTTCTGGGTTCAGTTATGTGGGATGAGACCCAAATATTTGCATTCCCAGGGGATACTGAGGCTGCCCAACTGGCAACTGCACTTTGAGAACCATTGGTCTAAGAAAATCCAGTGAAAGTTTCCTCTCTCAAGCCTTCTGTGACATTGTACTAAATGTTAGAGCCTGACTGGCATTCTGGCAAATGAAAGGAAGGTTTGGATACCCTACTCAAGGGGCTGACTGCTTTCAGAAACCACAGGCTCTGGGCCCAGCTCTTCAGGTGACGTTAGGGTCTGCTTCTCTTTTTCCCTTGGATTCCTCCTTATGGCAGAAGACATCTTCCTCTCACAGGCTGGAAGACTCCAGAAATATGCCTCCAGGTTCCACAACCAAGAAAATAAGGCTTAAATGAGAAGAATTTGTTATTCTTCTTCTTTCTAAGGTCAGATTTCTAAGTCTGAATTTTCTCCCTTGTACCCTCCTTTTCCTCAGGTCATTGAAAATTTAAAAATATCTGTGTCCCTCTTGGGACACCCCAACCCAAACTCACAAATGTGTGGTCCCTACAACACAATTACAATAATGACACATCCTTAAAGATAAGCAGGAAGCCAGGATGGAAGGAGAAGGAAGCTATTTCCATTGCATCTCTCCCTATGTATTACAAAGAAAGCATGATTCCTTTCATTTAAAATGTTTTCTTAACTCTGTGTTGTTTAGAGTGAAGTAAAACCATATGTGGGTCATTAGCCCTTTAGTTCAAGTTGAGCTCTACCAAGCCCACCCAAGTTTTTTTTTTTTGGGGGGGGGGTCTTTTCTTTAGGTCCTCCTCCTTGTCCTTCTTGCACTGTTCTAATTCTCAGCGTTCTGATTTCCCATGAGCATCATTTAAAAAGAGAGTACTCCCAGAAACTCACCATGAAGCATGTCACAGTGGAGAAGGCAGAGAAACTTGTGGATCAGATCCAGGAGCTGTGTGACACCTGGAATGAAGTTTCTCAGACTCTGACTGGTGGGTAACCAACGGCTTAGACTGGAGAAGAAATTGGACATCCTTCTTTAGGACACCACCAAAGAACCTTTGGATCTGCCTGATAACCCCCAGGAGACATTTTATACCAATAGTGTGCCTAACCCTAGGATCTCAGAAGCTGAACTTGAAGCTGAACTTAAAGAATGGTCCTTATCAGAGGGAGGTTTTGTCCCAAGCAGTAAATCTTCCAAAAAGACAATTGGAACTGACTCTCTAAAGCCATTGTAGGATTCGCAAGTGAAAGACTTCCATGTCAAAGAGAGACCAGTCTTGTGTGTGTGTACATAGTTACTTAAATGAGA
Organism: Neotragus moschatus; assembly: GCA_006410615.1. Classification (NCBI taxonomy): domain Eukaryota; kingdom Metazoa; phylum Chordata; class Mammalia; order Artiodactyla; family Bovidae; genus Neotragus; species Neotragus moschatus. The sequence goes on along the minus strand of SJYA01001365.1, from coordinate 2,001,209 downwards.
AACTTGGGATGTGTTGGGAAGGGAAGGAAGGATGACCACCCTGCTGTGTCTGGATGCCACCCCTTACTATGGGACAGGTGGGATTTCTGGAAGCATGCACCTGGAGTGTGCTGCCAGTGGGCTCATGGCCCTGTCTTCTCAAGTGTCACAGTTCATATGGTTCTGTGTGTGCCCTGTCATCTCTCATAGCCTGCAGTTCCTGCCTTGGACTTAGTTAGGTTTGTCTTCCCCGACCAGCTTTGTTCTGGCCAGCTAAGGCAAAAGATTTGTGCATCTTTGCTAAGTCAGAGTCTGTCCTCATGCCCCAAACCCACTGTCTCTAGAGCAGTTTATTCTGCCTGTTGGTCCATTACACAGCTCCCAGCTCCACTCCATTCACAGTGGTAATGTGAAAAAGGAGAATTAAACAGCTGCCACATTATGGAGAAATACACAGTGTAAAAGGTTCTTTCCTGAGGTCAGTTGTCAGACTCTCCAGGTGTTCAGAGTGAGAGCGGTCACCCCCAAATGGTCCAGAATCACAACTGAAGAAGGGACTTGTGGGGTTGTTGAAAACATAATGCTGACTAGAGAAAGGGGTGCTCTCGGTCTTTTGAACCTGACGGGGAGAAGCCCAGGTAACTACAGGGCCCCAGGTGTTCAAACCTCATGTGAAGAAGAAGAAAGTGTTAGTCAGTCGTTTCCAACTCTTTGTGAACCCATGGACTGTAGCCTGCCTCTGTCCATAGAGTTCTCCAGGCAAGAATACTGGAGTGGGTTGCCATTCCCTTCTCCAAGGGATCTTCCTGACCCAGGAATAGAACCCAGGTCTGCCTCATTACAGGTAGATTCTTTGCCATCTGGCTTCCCTGATAGCTCAGTTGGTAAAGAATCTGCTTGCAATACGGAAGACCCCAGGTGATTCCTGAGTTGGGAAGATCCACTGGAGAAGGGATAGGCTACCCACTCCAGTATTCTTGGGCTTCCCTTGTGGTTCAGCTGGTAAAGAACCCTCCTGCAATGCAGGAGCCCTGGATTCAATCCCTGAGTTGGGAAGATCCCCCAGAGAAGATAAAAGCTCCCCACTCCAGTATTCTGGCACGGAGAATTCCATGGACTGTATAGTCCATGGGGTTGAAATGAGTTGGACACAATTGAGCAACTTTCACTTTTCACTTTCTTTACCATCTCAGCTACCAGAGAAGCCCTCATAAGTTTTCCTAGAAGTACATCATCTTTGCCTTGCCCCCATGGTGAATAACTTAAACACATAAATCAGAAAAAGCCATACAACAACATATCTCCCCTTCTTGAGGGTGGCAGATAACAGCAAGTTCTTTGAATTTCAAAAGCATCTTAAGATGAGGTCCACCGCTCAGGCCATGGGATCTGAGCCAGGATGTGCAACAGAAAAAGAAGACAGTGGACTCCACCACATCTGCTGTGTGCTTCCTCAGTCCTGCTCTGTACCCATCCTTCCCCTCCTGGAGCTGGGAAGGACACTACTTCCCTTGACAAATAAGGGAGGATAGTGTAGGGTAGCTTGCAGGAGAGTCTGAACGATCTGGCAGTGGGGAGAATAGAAGAGACCAGTCACACCGCCTCTCTGCTGTGTAGTCCCGGATACCTGTCTGGCCCCTGGTCCTGCTCCTCTTGCTGGGAGTGGTGGAGAGCAGAGTGGGGAATGTGCTCCAGGGTATCATTCTTCCACAAATTTGTCTCCCACTATGGGGTCGCAGAGTCGGAAATGACTGAAGCAACTTAGCAGCAGCAGCAGCANGGAAGGACACTACTTCCCTTGACAAATAAGGGAGGATAGTGTAGGGTAGCTTGCAGGAGAGTCTGAATGATCTGGCAGTGGGGAGAATAGAAGAGACCAGTCACACCGCCTCTCTGCTGTGTAGTCCAGGATACCTGTCTGGCCCCTGGTCCTGCTCCTCCTGCTGGGAGTGGTGGAGAGCAGAGTGGGGAATGTGCTCCAGGGTATCATTCTTCTACAAATTTGTCTCCCACTATGGGGTCGCAGAGTCGGAAATGACTGAAGCAACTTAGCAGCAGCAGCAGCATCCTTGGGAAACTGACATGTTGGGGGTGAAGAGAAACAATCACTGTTTTTTTTCCTTTTTTAATCTGGTAAATAATTAAAAGAAAATACCTGATTAAAAAATGAGAGTGCTCCTAGCTGTTAGGAAACAAGCAGGGTGAGGCACAGCACCATCTAGGAGAGGCATCAGAGAGCCGGTAATAAGGTAACTGGATACAGCACTCACCTCTGCATAATCACACAGGGCCCTCGGCTTTGCCAAGTCACTATTTGATTGGCCTTTGCTTGACATGTGCATGGATGTCCTGCCCATTTGAGCTGACTTCCAGAAAAAGGAATGCCTGTGTGTTGGAGGTGCTTTCAAACCTCTGCCTACTGCAACTCAGAAAACTGTAGGTTAGCAATGGCAGCTTTTTCCCAGCTTCTGTCATCACTGTTAAGATTTCAAAATCTCAAAGCTGTTTCAAGCCAGAGGTCAGGCTCAGGGTACCATGTGGCCCCTTTCTTAATAGTCTTTCCAAATAGAATAAGATAAAAAGCAGCTTTTATTATGAACAAAACAGAAATAGTAGCGTACTACTGTGATGTCAGTAGGGAAAGAACCACTTATGCTTTCTACCATATGATTAATTCCTTCTNCAAAATCTCAAAGCTGTTTCAAGCCAGAGGTCAGGCTCAGGGTACCATGTGGCCCCTTTCTTAATAGTCTTTCCAAATAGAATAAAATAAAAAGCAGCTTTTATTATGAACAAAACAGAAATAGTAGCGTACTACTGTGATGTCAGTAGGGAAAGAACCACTTATGCTTTCTACCATATGATTAATTCCTTCTCCCAGAATTCCAACAAGTGTGGCACATTCACTAGAACTGATGACCCTACAGTGACACATCATTGTCACCCAGAGTCCATAGTTCACATTCGGATTCACTCTTGGTGATACGGCTTCCCTAGTGGCTCAGTTGGTAAAGAATCTGCTTGCAATACAGAAGACCTAAGTTCAATCCCTGGGTTCAGAAGATCCCCTGGAGAAGGGAATGGCGACCCACTCCAGAATTCTTGCCTGGAGAATTCCATAGACAGAGGAGCTGGGCTGGCTACAGTCCATGGAATAACAAAGAGTCGGACACAACTGTGAGACTAAGTTTCACTTTTTCACTTGGTGATATACTTTCTACGGATTTGGAAAGATGTGTAATGACACATATTCACCATTATGTATCATACAGAGTAGTTTCAATTTTTCCAAAAATCCCCTGTGTTCTATCTATCCATTCCTTTCTCTTCTCTAATCCCTACTGACCACTCATCTTTCTAATGTCTGCAGTTTTGCCTTTTCCAGAATTTCACATAGTTGGAATCATATAGTACAAAGCCTTTTCATATTGGTGTTTTTCACTTAGCAATGCACACTTCAGTTTCCTCCATGTTGTTTCATGGCTTAGTAGCTCATTTCTTTTTAGCTCTGAATAGTAATAGTCCATTGTCTGGATGCACCACAGTATACTTACTCATTCACCTACTCCAAGCCAGGCTTCAGCAATACGTGAACTGTGAACTTCCTGATGTTCAATCAGGTNAGAGGATGAGATGGCTGGATGGCATCACTGACTCGATGGACATAAGTCTGAGTGAACTCCGGGAGTTGGTGATGGACAGGGAGGCCTGGCGTGCTGCGATTCATGGGGTCGCAAAGAGTTGGACACGACTGAGTGACTGAACTGAACTGAACTGAGAGACATCTTGTTGCTTCCAAGTTTTGATAGTTATGAATAAAGCTTCTATAAACATCTGTGTGCATATTTTCGTGTGGATATAGTTTTCCGTTTCTTTCGGTAAATACCAAGGAACATGATTGCTGGATCATATGGTAAGAATATATTTAGCTTTATAAGAAACTGCCAAATTGTCTTCTAAAGTGGCTGTGCCATTTTGCATTCCCAGTAGAAGTGAATGAAAGTGCCTATTGCCCCATGTTTGCCAGCATTTGATATTCTCAGTATTTTGGATTTTTGCCATTCTGATAGGTGTGTAGAATGCTATTTTAACAGTTTAATTTTAATTGTTTTAATTAACGCTTTTCTGATGATGAGTGATGTGGAGTGTCTTTTCGTATGCTTATTTGTCATCTGTATATCTTTTATAGTGAGTTGTCTGTTAAGATCTTTGGCACGATTCTCATTTTTCATATTCGATATTCTAACTGTTTGTTGTTGATACACAGAAATAAAATTGTCTTTCGTGTATTGAACTTACATCCAGAAACTTAGCTTAATTCTCTAGTTAATTCTAACATGTTTCTCCATAGACTTTGATTTTTTTCTGTAGACAACTAAATGTAAATAGTGACAGTTTTGTTTGTTCTTTTTCAATTAGTGTATGTTTATATTTCTCCTTTTTCCTCCTGTGCTGGCAAAAGCCTCCAAGAAAATATTGAAGAGAAGCAGTTATCCCTATCTCATTTCTGATAGAAAAGAGAATGATTTTAATATTTTACTATTGAATGTGCATGCTCTTTTGGTAAATACAGTTATCAGATTAGGGAAAGTTCCTTCTCTTTTCACTGATGTTTCTCTCATGAATGAAAATGAAGTTTTGAATGCTTTTTCTTCATCTATTGAGGTCATATTTTCTTCTTTTTTCAGTCTTTTGATATGGTGCATTAATGGTTTGTATAATGTCAAATCAAACTAACTCTGGAATAAATCAATTCATTCATGGTATATTATCATATTTATAACTTGTTGGATTCAACTGTATAATATTTTTATTCAGAATTTTGCATTGCTATTGTGGAATGACATTGGCTTATCATTGTCCTTTCCTGTAGTATCTCCATGTCTTGTTGTGATGTTAAGAGTATTAAGATTCATGCATGTGTGTGTTTATGAAAGAAATACACTATTAACAGTGATTAATTGAATTAAAGGTGGTTTTTTCTTTATAATTTTCTGCATTTACTACTTTTGCACAATGAGAAAGGATTATATTTGATCACACATTATTCATGCAAACACATAATCACAGATACACACATAGAGCCTACTGCAGGGTTTGACAATTGGTGCCAAAACACTGGACTGTCTATGTTTTGTTTTGAATTTTATGGTGCTCCCTGTGCACCTAGAAGAAAGAGTGGTAGACAAAGTCCTTTAGGAATCTCAAAACTAACATGGAATGTTAAGATGTACTACAAAGAAATTCAGGGGACTTGGAAGCCTAGGTTTATATATTTAGCAACAACTTTTAATTTTCCCACTTGTGTAATGACGAAAATAATTCACACTCATGCATGCCTACCTCATAAAGTTATTGGTATCCTGTAGGTACTGTGAATGTGAAAGTGCTTTATAATTTTGTCTTTACCCACATCATGTACGAATATGAATATCTATGTATGAATATGTACATCTATACTTTGTGTGTATAGATATATAAAGTCAAAAGAAAATAATTAAGGGACCTGAATAGAGCTTGATAAGGCTTTATTCAGCTGATTCCTCGATTCAGGGAGCAGTTGAGGCCCTAGGGACTCCCCACAGGAAGTCAAGGTGGAGTTTTACCGGACAGGAGAAGCTGAGGCCCTGTCCTTGCCATTTTGCTTTAGGTAGCAGCTTGTAGCTATAACTGAAACCCATAGTTGCGAGTCATTCCTATTTTTGATTCTATACCTGATGACTACCAGAAAAGTATTCTCCAAGAACTGCTAGTTCAAGTTTGCAGTTTATTGCCTTTTCCAAGTTCATGAGCTAGAAGAGGTATTTGGGGAAAAGAAAGAAAAGAGGGTGAAGGTAGAAGTCAAGAGGAAACTAGGGGCTCTCTATTATGTATGTCTCAGTGCTTTTCCAATAGACACAGGTAGAGATTGATGGACAAACCAGTATTCACTACCTTCCTCCCTTCATATGTACACCCTCCTCACTGCCCTCAGCACACACATATCTCACTATAACTCCTTGAGGGAAGAAAAGATGCTTCTGGATAGCATTTGTTGAGAGATTACATGTAATGGAAAAATGAACAACTACCAAGCCCCCACCCTCAAATGATAGAGTCTTAATTGATCTTAAAAAAGCAGGCAGTAGGGGTCTGGGGAGAGATACAAATTGTGCAGATTGAAATTTAGAGAATTTTGAGGTATGGAAAGTGAAGAGTGGAAAAATAAAGTTGTGGGGTAAGAGCTATCATTCCTGTGAATGATACTGAGAAGACAGAGATGGAGAGAATTATAAAAATGGCTTTCTGTGCATAAAAGTCCAACGAACTAAGTAAAGATTTGAGGTGTTTTAAGTTCCTTTGTGTCTACTCATTAGAACCAGTTCTTTCTTTTAGTGTAACACCATCTGGAGACTGAAGCACATGGGGTCAAAGATAAATTTAGGTTACTAATAAGTTTTTTTCTTTTAGGGGAAGCCAAATTGGAAAATAAGAAGTAAAATTATCACTGTTTGTAGATGACATAACACTGTACATAGAAAATCCTAAAGATGCAACCAGAAACCTACTAAAGCTCATCAATGAATTTGGTAAAGTGGCAGGATACAAAATGAATACACAGAAATCCCTTGCATACCTACACACTAATAACAAATGATGAGAAAGAGAAATTAGGAAAACAATCTGATTTACCATCACAGTAAAAAGAATAAAATGCCTAGGAATAAACCTACCCAAGGAGGCAAAAAAACCTGTATGCAGAAAACTATTAGATATTCATGAAAGAAATCAAAGATGACACAAACAGATGGAGAGGTATACCATGTTCTTGAATTAGAAGAGAGAATCAATATTGTGAAAATTATATACTACCCAAAGCAATCTACAGATTCAATTTATCAGTGGCATTTCTCACACAGAACTAACATTTTATAGTTTGTAAGAAAGAGTCTCTTCAACAAATGTTGCTGGGAAAACTGGACAGTTACATGTACAAGAATGAAATTTGGACACTCTCTCACACTATACACACACACACACACACACACAAACTCACAATGGATTAAAGATGTAAATGTAAGGCTGGACACTATAAAATCCTTAGAGGAAAACATAAGCAAAGCACTCTTTGAAATAAATTACAGCAAGATCTCTTTTGACACACTTTCTAGAGTAATGACAGTAAAAACAATGACAAGTTGGACCTAATTAAACTTAAAAGCTTTTGCATAGCAAAGGAAATCATTAACAAGACAAAAGACAACTGTTAGGATGAGGTAAAACATTTGCAAACAAGCAACTGACAAGGGATTAGGCTCCAACATATACAAATTGATACAACCACTATGGAAAACAATATGGACGTTTCNCCTTAGAGGAAAACATAAGCAAAGCACTCTTTGAAATAAATTACAGCAAGATCTCTTTTGACACACTTTCTAGAGTAATGACAGTAAAAACAATGACAAGTTGGACCTAATTAAACTTAAAAGCTTTTGCATAGCAAAGGAAATCATTAACAAGACAAAAGACAACTGTTAGGATGAGGTAAAACATTTGCAAACAAGCAACTGACAAGGGATTAGGCTCCAACATATACAAATTGATACAACCACTATGGAAAACAATATGGACGTTTCTTTAAAAACTAAAAACAGAGCTACCATATGACCCAGGAATTCCACTCCTAGGCATATATCCAGAGAAAATCATGATTTGAAAAGATGCACATATCCTGATATTCTTTGCAGCACTATTCACAATAGCCAGGACATGGAATTAACCTAAATATCCATCAGGAGAGGAATGGTAAAGAAGATGTGGTACATATATTCAGTGGAATATTACTCAGTCATAAAAAGGAACAAAATAGTGCCATTTGCAGAGATATGGATAGACCTAGAGACTGTCATACAGAATGAAGCAAGTCAGAAAGAGAAACATATTCTACAATATTGCTTATATGTGGAGTCTAGAAAAAATAGTACAGATGAACTTATTGGCAAAGAAACAGAGTTACAGATGTAGGAAGCAGACTTGTGGTTGACAAAAGGAGAAGGGGAAGTGTTATTTGGTTGCAAATACAAGACAAGAATTTTATCCTGAACTCCCACCAGTTCTGCACCAATCCTCACCTGTGGTCCAAACCTCGTCAAAATAATTCTTAATCAGATTTGCTAACATCACTACATGCTCAAGGGCTCTCCCCTATATTCTTTGCTCTTACTGTTGTTGTTGTTCAGTCACTGTCTTGTCTGACTCTTTGTGACCCCACCAGCTGTAGCACACCAGGCTTTTCTGTCTTTCACCATCTCTTGGAGTTTTCTCAAACTCATATCCATGGAAATGGTGATGCCATCCAACCATCTCATCCTCTGTCATCTCCCCCTGTCCTGCCTTCAATCTTTCCTAGCACCAGGGTCTTTTCCAGTGAGTCAGCTCTTTGTATCAGGTGGCCAAGGTATTAGAGCCTCAGTTTCAGCATCAGTCCTTCCAACGCATGTTCAGGACTAATTTCCTTTAGGATTTCTTTGTATCAGGTGGCCAAGGTATTAGAGCCTCAGTTTCAGCATCAGTCCTTCCAATGCATGTTCAGGACTAATTTCCTTTAGGATTGACTGGTTTGATCTCCTTGGTGTACAAGGGACTCTCAAGAGTCTTCTATAGAACCACAGCACTACTCCTCTCAGTACAGAATAAAATATATCTAACTTATAAACGCCTGGAGAAGGGGAGAAAGACCTGCAGAGGATATGGTCTGGGAATGCTGAGCAAGTACAAGGTGGGATGGTGCAGCAGCTTCTGTTAATATCCTGTCAACACAGTTGTGGTACACACCATTCTAGTGCATACCCACAACTTCCTACTACAAGCTTGCAACTGTGGTTGTTTAGTTGCTAACTTGTGTCTGATTCTTTGGCTTTCACATAAGGGCTTTCTCTTAGCCTCCTTTGGGGATGCCAGAAGAGTTGGGTATTTAATGCATCTGGGAACAGCCCAGATGCCTCTCAATATGGATGAAGTTGATGGGTGAATACCCCAGCTTCCTTGTTCTTTGTTGGGGTGGGGGGTTTTGCTTCTGAGAGCAGCCATCCTGAGACAGGTAGGTATGGAAGGCATTTGAAAAAGAAGTACAGTTATCAAATAGGTACCTATTGTACCACCTATTGTGGGGCAAGAATAGATAGATGAAGATATAGAGAATAGACATGTGGACACAGGGGAAAGGGGTGAACTGCGGATTGGGACTGACATATGTGCACCACTGTGTGTGAAATAGATAGCTAGTGGGAATCCCTGTATAGCACAGGGAGCTCAGCTCCATGCTCAGTGTTGACCTAGAGGGGTGGTATGGGGGTAGGTTGGGAGGGAGGTCCAAGATGGAGGAGCTGATTCACTTCCTTGTACTGCAAGGAATAACACAACAAAGTAGAGCAGTGATACTCTAGTGGAAAAAAAAATGGCATCTACTTCTTCATTGTGCTTCTCTTCAGATCTTCTCTTTCTCCCATATTCATTTTCCATGGTGAAGTTTTGCAAGCACAGCACTGCTGTCCTGTGGAAGCAAGTTGAAAAAAAAACAAACCCAGAATAATTGCATGATGAGCATTTAATGGATGAGATGTCATGTTTAAAAAGACAAAGACTTGGAGGGAAGTCTGTGCTTTCTATAGCACTCTGAGAATAAAAATCCATTTCTGATTGATTTCTTTCTTAACCGTCTACCCTCTCCCCCTCTCTCCACCCCACTCCCCAGTTAAATGCTCTGGGCAGCTATCTACCTCATGTTTCGGGCAATGTGCCTTTGACCTGGTATTGTCTTCCAGAAATCTTGACAGGAGAAGTCTTTTTAAAGACTTAGTATCATATCACCACTATATTTAGTGTTCCAATAGTCTGTCAGAGATTCTTTTACTAGGGTATTGAAGACAGCAGTTAGACAATGAATAATTAGGAGGCTGCCCATGACGGTTAATGTCCAATACTTTTTGATCCCAGAGATACTAATAGTAAAGAATGATTCCTAATAATTACTGGGAAATCCAGGTATGTATAGTCCCTTTAAAAAATTTTTTAGAATATACAAGGAAGGTAAATTTGGGCCTAAGGTAGCTCCAAAATATTTCACACCCCAAATTCGTGAGGTTCAAAATAATATTTTTCATTATACATGTAATAGCATTCTACTAGCCACATGCTGCTGCTGATACACACCTGGATTTCAGGGTGCACAATCCACCACTTCCTCTGAGTCCACGTGGAATTTAGAAGAGGTACCATAATAATCATTTTTTGAGGATATCCACAGCTCTCCTCCAGCACTGCCTTTTCTCTACCAGCCCCAGCATCATCACCTGTACTCTTTTTTTTTTTT
>SJYA01001365.1:1961872-1990850 GCA_006410615.1 Neotragus moschatus | reverse complement strand
GCTTTTCTAAGGAAATGGCTGTATCTTTAGATTTGAGACAGCAATGGATAGTCCTGCTTAGTCAACGATTGCTGAATTTTCAAGTTTTTCATGCTCTCATCTGAAAGCACATAATTGATACTAAATGATTTTGACCTTTTCATGAAAGCAACTGGCTATAGATCTCAGCCTTTCCAAACTTTGTTCGTTTTTCCTTTGTGCAGTTGGTGTAAGAAACTTGCAGCTCTTCAGTTCTTAGTAATTATTCTATAATTTGGACTTGTCACTATTTCATATTGTCCTTCCTCTCTTTTCATATTTAATGATATTTTACTGCACTTCTAAGGGGGAAAAGAAAGGCCAAAAAGAATGAAAATGGAGAATAAAGGGATGATTAAACTTATGAGAAGAAGAGAATTTCAAGGACAACATGTTTGTGAAAGTTTGTATAAATTCAGTATTATTTAGTCAACACTAATTAAAAACTTACTGAGTGATCAATAGGTTAATAATAGTTCTTAACATGCAACTAAAACTCTAAAAAAATGATCATCTTTACATAGCACAGTGATTGATGGGGGTAAGTTGGATAAGATTTTGGAAATACAGTTGTTAATCAGTATCCATGAGGAACTGCTTACAGAATCAGCCATGGATATCAAAGTCCTTGGATGCTCAAGCCTTTTAATAAAATGGTGTAGCATTAGCATGGAACTTATGCACATCCTCTTGTATACTTTAAATAACCTCGACATTACTTATAACACCTAATACAATGTAATGGGGCTTCTCTGCTGGCTCAGTGCTAAAGAATTCGCTTGCCAATGCAGGAGACACGGGTTCAATGCCTGGTTTCAATGCCAGTATTATTGCCTGGGAAATCCCATGGACAGAGGAGACTGGGGGTCTAAAGTCCATGGAGTCGCAAAAGAGTTGGACATGACTTAGCGAGTAAACAACAGTACAATGTAAATAGTTGTAAATAAGTGCATAATAAATTCAAGTTTATTTTTTGGAAATTTCTGAAAATTTATTTTTCAAGTATTTTCCATTCGAGGCTGGTTGAATGCACAGATGAGAAACAACAGATATGGAGAGTCAACTGTATCATGTTTTAAAAATGATAGTCTATTTGGAAAGATATAGTTTATTTATATTTATATGATGTAAATGCTTCCCTGGAGGCTCAGATGGTAAAGGATCCATCTATAATATGGGAGACCTGGGTGTGAGCCTTGGATTGGAAATATCCCCTGGAGAAGGGAATGGCTACTCACTCCAGTATTCTGGTCTGGNAAAATGATAGTCTATTTGGAAAGATATAGTTTATTTATATTTATATGATGTAAATGCTTCCCTGGAGGCTCAGATGGTAAAGGATCCATCTATAATATGGGAGACCTGGGTGTGAGCCTTGGATTGGAAATATCCCCTGGAGAAGGGAATGGCTACTCACTCCAGTATTCTGGTCTGGAGAATTCCATGGACAGAGGAGCCTGGCAGGCTACAGTCCATGGGGTTCCAAAGAGTCAGACATGACTGAGCAACTTTCACTTTTACTTTTCATATGATGTAAAAATTGATGCTTTTGAACTGTGGTGTTGGAGAAGACTCTTGAGAGTCCCATGGACTGCAAGGAGATCCAACCAGTCCATTTTAAAGGAGATCAGTCCTGGGTGTTCTTTGGAAGGAATGATGCTGAAGCTGAAACTCCAGTACTTTGGCCACCTCATGGGAAGAGTTGACTCATTGGAAAAGGCTCTGATGCTGGGAGGGATTGGGGGCAGGAGGAAAAGGGGACAACAGAGGATGAGATGGCTGGATGGATGTGAGTTTGAGTAAACTCCAGGAGTTGGTGATGGACAGGGAGGCCTGGTGTGCTGCAATTCATGGGGTCTCAAAGAGTCAGACACGACTGAGTGACTGACCTAAACTGAACTGAAAAAAGAAACAGGCAAAGAAACCTAAGAAGACCTCACCAGTTGCAGGTGGGATTGGGAAGAAATTTACTTTTATTTTATATCTTTCCCTTTGATACAGTTATAATTTGCAATTTTTTTCTGTGTAAACATTATTTTTACAATAAAAATGTTTTAAAAAGTGGAATAAATAATTCCCAGTTCTCAGAGAACTTAAAGTGACTTCACAGAATACATGATTATAGCATGATCACTTACAGTAAATCACCTCCAAATATGGCTGCCACAAGTTTCTTCTATTCATGGATGTCTATGTGCATCAAGAGATGCACAAAGGGAGAAGATCTTAAAAGTTGTCTTCACAAGACAAAAAATGTTATAACTGTATTTAGTGATGGATGTTAACTAAACTTACCCTGGTGATCACTTCACAGTGTACACAAATACTGAGTCATATTGTGTACCTGAAACTTGTAATGTTATATGTCAATCATACTTCCAAAAAAAAAGAGAGAGAGAGAGAGAGAGATGGAGGTGATTTCTCCTACACTGTTACTTGTAATGAATATCATGCTGTGTTAGATGTTCAGTCCATAGTAGAGTCTTCAGTTCAGTTCAATTCAATCACTTAGTTGTGTCTGACTCTTTGTGACCCCATGGACTGCAGCATGCCAGGCCACTCTGTCCATTACCAACTTCTGGAGTTTACTCAAACTCATGTCTATTGAGTCAGTGATGCCATCTAACCATTTCATCCTCTGTTGTCCCCTTATCCTCCTGCCTTCAATCTTTCCCAACATCAGAGTCTTTTCAAATGAGTCAGCTCTTCACATCAGGTAGCCAGAGTGTTGGAATTTCAGCTTCACATCAGGCCTTCCAATGAACATTCACGACTGATTTCCTTTAGGATGAACTGGTTGGATCTCCTTGCAGTCTAAGGGACTCTCAGGAGCCTTCTCCAACACCACAGTTCAACAGCATCAATTCTTTGGCACTCAACTTTCTTTATAGTCCAACTCTCACATCCACACCTGTTACTGGAAAACCCATAGCCTTGACTAGATGGACCTTTGTTGGCAAAGTAATGTCTCTGCTTTTTAATATGCTGTCTAGGTTGGTCATAACTTTTCTTCCAAGGAGTAAGCATCTTGGAGAATTTTGAGCATTACTTTACTAACATGTGAGGTGAGTGCAATTGTGCGGTAGTTTGAGGATTCTTTGGTATTGCCTTTCTTTGGGATTGGAATGAAAACTGACTTTTCCCAGTCCTGTGGCCACTGCTGAATTTTCCAAATTTGCTAGCATATTGAGTGTAGCACTTTCGTAGCATCATATTTTAGGATTTGAAATAGCTCAACTGGAATTCCATCACCTCCACTAGCTTTGTTCATAGTGATGCTTCCTAAGGCCCACTTGACTTCATATTCCAGGTTGTTTGGCTATAGGTGAGTGATCACACCATTGTGATTATCTGGGTCATGAAGATCTTTTTTTTGTAGAGTCTTAAGATCTTTAAGTAGAGTCTTATAAATAGAGTAAATATTAATTCTCATCCCTTCCTTTACTCCTTGTGTATGGGCACAGAATAAGCTTCCAATTCATGCCAGGAAGCAGCATGAATGAGAAAGAAAGAGAACTAGCTGCAAAGAGAAGAGATTCAGAGGGACATGAAAGATCTCAAGCCAGAGATCAGACCAGTGAGGCTGGGACCTTGTACGAAACAGAGATGTGATGTCCAGGGCTTTCTTGGGTCCTACTTAGATTTGGGCATATTCTCCATACTTTTGAGGAGGATTTCACTTTTCTGAGACTAAATATTTAATATTCCCCTCACTTACCACCTCTCTCTTACATCTCTATTTCTTTGATCTGTTTCTTATCCATTCCCAGCCACCCAAGATGAAAAAAAGAAAAGAGAGAGAGAGAAACAGTTCACTACACTCATGCATACAAGCCCATGAGTGCATTCCAGAGCTGGGGGCTGGAGGCTCAAAGGACAGAACTACAGCCTTGTTTAGTTTTGCTGGAGTGAAGGAAGATTCTCATTTAGGATCACACAGCTGACACACACAAGATGCTGTGAATTTCCAAATACTTGCCTTTCAAGGGGTGGAGACTCCTGTATTATCTTCAATAAGACACGGCCCTGGGGAGTCATGCATGCACCTGAGGACAATCTCTTATTCTGGCTGGAAATGAAATACATTACTGTACATTCATGGAGACATTGTTCAAGGATCACAGCAAAAAAAATTATTATCTCTCTTGGTATGTGACATATTGCGACAACTCATATAGGATCTTGGGTCTACACTTTCAAAGCTATACAACTTCACTCAACATATTTGATTTTTGTTCATCAATTTCCTCATCTGCATAATGGCAATAATATTTATCCCACAGTATTGCTCTAAGTGTTAAATTCAAACATGTATGGAAAGAACCTGGCCTATGATAGGTGCTCTAGGAATATTTGTAAGATAAAGGAATAGCATGTGGGTAGCACTCAGTAAATATTATCCCCCCCGCCCCATCAAGAGAGGGCTACTAGGAGGGAGGGAAGAGGAAGAGGAGCAACTATCCCTATCAATATTCATTCAGGTACCAGGAATCTACACACAAAAATCTACATGATCCAGGCAGCTCAAGCCAGACTTAAATTTCTTGACACATCTCACTTTGAGAGGTATTGTCTAAGTCCCTTCAAAGTGAATCTGGATGGGTTTATGGATGGTTTTCTTAGGATACTTGCTACAGGAGGAGCCATCGCTACATAAGAAGTCCTACTCTCCTCAGCTGTCATGCTACGGAGGTTACGGATGGGTGCTCCAATCTACAGCCCCAGCTGAATCCCCAGCGAGCATCTCTTGCATCACCTGCAGGCCTGTGAGAAGCCATGTTGGATCTGCAACCCAATCAAATCTTCAGACGGCTGCAGCTTAGCCAAACCTGCCTGAAAGAAAAATCCAGAACAAAATAAAGTAGTTGTTTTAAGCCACTAACTTTTGGAGGCAGTTTGTCACTCAGCCATAGATGTCACCAGAACAGGTGAGGACCTAGGCCCATGTTGTAGTAGAAAGTGTGCCTTGTCTAAAGGGGCTGTCATTACTCAGCTCACACAAGTGCTGTGCTTGAGGGATTCTGGTCGGGGATGGTCATCTGTGATCTGACAAAGAGATATTAGATCTGGAATTTTGTAACATCTCCAAATGTTTTAGCTATCAGTTACTAATTAAAAATTTTTGAAAACACCGTGTACATCACACGAAGCTGTCTGTGTGCCGATGATGCTTGTGTGCTACCAGCGTGTCACCTCTGTTGTGTTTAGAAATGGAGAGAGCCTGGTTTCTCCACCCTACCCAAGGCCTTCTTGTAAACTGAGGCTATCTGCCCAGCTAGTGGCCTCCAGCCAGCAGGGTGCTTTCCTATAATGGATTAGCATATGAAAACTAGCATTTCAGTAAGGTTTGTACATTCCCACATCTAAACCAAACAAACTGCCTTTTGTTTCACCAGTGATTGGGGCTCTGACCCATTTAAGCCTGACAGCAAAATAGGGATTAGCAGGGGGTGTTGTTAGTGGTGTTTTGATTGGGAGGGGATGAGAGATGTTGGAAGCAGAATGGTGGGAGGAGGGACAATGGAGAACTTCCTGGAGGACAAAAGTTCACTGGTTTTCCCTTGAAATTAATTTAAGGGCAATGACATCAACAAAAAGTGCTGTGAATTAAGTGCTTTTGAAAAAAAAAACAGCCCTATTTATTATTTTTGGCTTTTGCTGAGAATATTTGCTCTGGGCCCTAGAGGAATTCACCTTTAACTGTGGGGGATAGAATTGCATATCATTCTTTATCCACTTCTTGTGGACTTTCTGCAGGATGCGAGTGAGGCAGAAGACAATGCTGGGCTGACATAGACATTCTCTGTGCCAAGGACCGAGGGACCTTTGTAGCCTATGAGTGGAGGACCGAAGAGGTGGGAACAGGTGAGAACTGCAAAGCCAGAGTATGTGCAGAGTATGTCACGCAGGGAGGAAGGCAGCACGAGGTGGGGACAGCTTGTCAAAGAGCAGAAGTGTCACTGGCCATTGGTGTGCCTGTGGCCTCCCCCCCAAAGTGCTCTAATATCAAAAAAGTGTTCTATAGTGTATTTAAAAACTATTAATGTTTAATCTTTTATGAATTAATTTTGCAATGGTCCAAAATGTAAATAAGTGAAATGTTTCTCTCCTATCCCAATACCCTCATCTTGTTTTATGCCTCCATATAATCAACATAATCTAGTACTTGTGTATTTTTCCAGAGATACTTATGCATATACACAGTAGAAAAACTATTTTTTTCCATTCAAGTGGAAGTAGACTAGGCTTATCTGTTTTCTCATGACTCGATGACCTAAAAAACATTCCATATTGCCATAGACGTCCATAAATGTGCCTTCATTCTTTTTTACAGCTGCACAGGACTTTGTTTTATAGGTATATCATAATTTAACTAGTGCTCTTTTGATGGACAGGCATATTGTCTCTATAGTAATTTCCTTATGAAATAAGAGTAAGTTCTGTGATACGTGTATAAGTAAAAATTGATCTGTGACATATAAGTGATCAGTCAGCATTTAAAGTAGCCTGATGAATACTTAGAACTTCAAATATCCTTATTGAAATCTACATCAGTGAGTTTGCTAATTAGCATATGGGATGAAATGAGTGGAGCTGAAAATAGATGGTTAGTTAGGAAGATCGTATACAGCTCCTGTTCTTACAGACTGTCTGCCTGCCTATCTGACTGATTATCTAACTAACTGTTGACTGACTGATTATCTGAGTATCTGACTTAATGATGGGCTGGCTGACTGGTCTGGATAATCAGAGAAGTAATATGTTGCAGAGGAACTTTAAGCATCTCATTGGGGTTGAAGTTTCCTTTTTAGCTTCTATGCTATCCATCTATTGGAAGCTTTTAAAAAAAATTCCAGTAAAAAGTCAATTGTCCCTGTGAAGAAGAAATAAATACCACCAAAAGAAAACTAGTTCCTGAGTTGTTCCTAACAGGTTTATGGTGTATGGAGAAGCCTGATCAAGCAAGAACAAAACAAACAATTTTTAAGCCCTCAAACTTTCTTAAACCAAGTTTCAGATCTCAGTCAGCTTCTGTTGCCTGCCAATAGGAATTCCCTGAGGCAAATCCATGATGTAAGAAAATTTATTTCCCATGAACTTTCCCTCTGGTGGAGACCCTTTATCATCTTTCAGCTGAACAAGGCCTTGCCCCCTTCACCTCTTTCCTCTCTCAAAACAGAGCATGATCTGATAACTAGTCACTGACTTTTGTTCAGTGACGGATTATATTTTGCCTGGAACTCATATTCATCAACATCTTGTCTGAAATAAGCTTGTGAAAGTGAAGAATTTTACCTATAATTATGGGATGAAAAGTGTTTCATTTAAGTCAAAAGAATTTCAAGCATCAGCCAACAGGAAGGGAGAGGTGAAGGTCTATTCAACCACCTCTGAATGTGGTCCTGATTTGTCTTCTTTTGGGGGACGTTTTTCCCCATAAGAAACTTCTGCCACCACTGTGAAGAATAATTCAGGGGCCAGCAGATACAAGGGTGTCAGAGGTCTAGCACAGGGATTGTTTGGAATAGAACTGTCAGTGGCTTCTTCTATAACCTTCTGTAACTGTGTAACTCAGATTTGGTAATTGAACCCACATGCTTCCCAGGTGGTTCTAGTGGTAAAGAACCCACCTGCCAATGCAAGAGATGTAAGGCACTCGGGTTCAATCCCTGGGTTGGGAAGATCCCTTGGAATAGGGTATGGCAACCCACTTCAGTATTCTTGCTTGGAGAATCCCATGGACAGAGGAGCCTGGTGTGGTACAGTTTGAGGAGTTGCAGAGTCAGACATGACTGAAGTGACTTAGCAGGCATGTTGGGACTGAAACCAGTTCAAAGCCAGGTTAGGACTTGAACACCACAAGTCTTTTTAACTGAGATCACACACTTGGTCTCAAAACTTAATGAAGCTTGGGTTCTTGATGTCTCATTGCAGGCAGAATTCAGTGAGAGACAAAGTTATAGGTAAGAAATGGATTTATTTAGATAGAAACACACTCTATAGACAGAGTGTGAACCATCTCAGAAGGCCAGAGTAATGTCAGTGTATGGGGTTGTCAGCTTTTTTGGGCTGGGTAATGTCATAGGCTAATGAGTAGGAGGAATATTTCAGCTATTTTGAGGAAGGAGTAGAGATTACCAGGAATTAAGCCTCTGCCCACTTTTGACCGTTATGGTTAGCCTTAGAACTGTCATGATGCCTGTGGGTGTGTCATTTAGCTTGTTGGCATATTACAAGGAGTGTGTATTGAGGCTCAAGGTGTAGTGGAAGTCATCTTGTCTACCATCTTGGACCCATTTGGTTCTTATCCATTTATGTCATGTCCTTGGGCTTTGTCCTTAAAGGGAGTGGATATATGTATACCTATGGCTGATTCATGTTGAGGTTTGACAGAAAACAACAAAATTCTATAAAGCAATTATCCTTCAATAAAAAAATAAGCCAAAAAAAAAAAGATTGTGCTCTATTTCCTTCCCTTTTGCCTCACGTTTAGATCTTGCTCCCATCTTCCCTACTTGACCAGAGACAGACTTGTTCCTTACTACCTCAGCCAAATTCCTAACCTTGCTCCATCTGCTCCCAGTCTCTAAGACACATAATTTCCCCATTCTAGGCATGTTGATATGTTAAAGATTATTTAAATTCTTTTCCTTTACATAAATCCTGTGTTTGCCAATCTGAAAGCATTTGGCCAATAATATTTCTACCTCAGATTAGGAACCTTCCAGTCACAACAGAAGGCAAGTTTTTAATATATAGTTATTTTATTAATTGGAGAAGGCAAAGGCAACCCACTCCAGGACTCTTGCCTGGAAAATCCCGTGGACGGAGGAGCCTGGTGGGCTGCAGTCCATGGGGTCGCGAAGAGCCAGTCACCACTGAGCGATTTCACTATCACTTTTCACTTTCATACATTGGAGAAGGCAATGGCTGCTGCTGCTGCTGCTAAGTCGCTTCAGTACTCTGTGCGACCCCATAGATGGCAGCCCCACCAGGCTCCCTCGTCCCTGGGATTCTCCAGGTGAGAACACTGGCGTGGGTTGCCATTTCCTTCTCCAACGCATGAAAGTGAAAAGTGAAAGTGAAGTCGCTCAGTTGTGTTCGACTCTTAGCGACCCCATGGACTGCAGCCCACCAGGCTCCTCCGTCCATGAAGGTAACAGCACCCCACGCCAGTGTTCTTGCCTGGAGAATCCAGGGACGGGGGAGGCTGGTGGGCTGCTGTCTATGGGGTCGCACAGAGTCGGACACGACTGAAGCGACTTAGCAGCAGTAGCAGCAGCAGCAGCAGCAGTATTTTATTAATTAGAGTTTGAGGGCATGGTTAATGAGGAAATGTGGGAATGAGGACTGTGGGTTTCACTGTCCCTTTGGGATCTGTATGTTTGAAGGAAGGGGTGGCTCTGAGTTTTAATAACAAAAGGGGGTTTTATCCTCATTTTTCATGGACTGTAGCCCACTAGGCTCCTCTGTTCATGGGATTTCCCAGGCAAGAATACTGAAGTAGGTTGCATTTCATTCTCTATTATCCTCATTTTACCTGTGAAGAAATTATACTTGGTTCTTTATCTTTCCAAGACTACCTAGCTGGTAAGCTGTAGAGCCAGTATTTGAGCCCAATTCTGCCTAACTTCCAAGTCAGCTCTTTCCGTTAGAGCATCACAGCAAAAAAAATGCTGGTGGGTTTTTTTTTTTTTTTCTCCCAGGACTTTCATTTCTGTAACTACTCAAAGAGATAGCAATCAGTTCTAATGCTAGGTTGGAAACTATAGGACTTGTCTGAAGGTAGGCAATGAGTATCTGTTGCCTATCTTTATTTAAAATAAGCTATTTAAAAAAATTTTTTTAAATATGCTATTTTAAAAATGTTATTATTATCTTCCACTTTTTTCACAGTCCAACATTTTCTATAAGGAGCATTGTCAATAATATCCTGTTTATAATAGTTTTTACTCTTGCCAGAGGCTGGCAAAAAAATACCAGTATACCAAGTAGATTGTATTACTTTTAAAGCAATAATGACTAATGTAAAAAAAAAAAATGAGAGAAAAGTCTTTAATAGAAACAAAAAAAATCATGAACTCTTGTCCTGTCTTGGTGGACATATGTCTTAGGGAGTAGGTTAAAAGTTTAGCATAATACACTTTGGTTATCTGTTCAATTTCAAATCCAGGATCGATAAAGCTTATCAGAGCATTTTTATGACTCTGGGGAGGTTATCGCTATCTTAATATAGTGATGAAGACAAAAGCCAGACCTCAGGAGAGGTCAGAACTGAGCAATCAAATTAACATCTGTCATGAATGACTTGGTCCAATCTTCAAGGTCAACATATTCACAGATGTCAAAGTGTCTAAATGGAGAAATGATAATCATTGACCCTGAAACCTTCTGGGGCTTGCAGGCAGCTGTGGGGGAGATAAGAAGCTTTCTGCTGAGATAACACATACATGTTCAAATGTAACTTCCTTATTTTCCTTTTGTGAAATTAGAGGAAATGCCAAAACCAAGTCTCAGTTAGCCAGGGTCCTGTTGGATGGAGATAAGGCAGATCATTGAGGGCCTCCTTCTTCACAAGCACTTTCTCCAGAAATATAATTCAGGGTCCTTGACAGATATGAGTTCCATGATCTTTCATTTATGTATTAGCCCTCAAGAGGGCTGGGAAAGAGGTGGGCAGTCAGAGAAAGAGGAAAGAAAAGAGTTTTGATATGGCTGTTTCATGGAGGAATAAGTGAAATTTGCAAAGAAAACCTTTAGATTTCATATAGTTTCAGTATGCTATCATTAATTTCTTAACAAGGTCTATAAACTGAAAAATTGTCCTGCTTTAGATCAGAAATTGAGTTTCTAATATGAATATGAAATTGAATTTATTAAAAACAAACACACATAATAGAATTGACAACTGTGTCATTTACAGCTTACAATTTTATGACCTAAATGAATGTTATCTACTAACAGTACAAACTCCTGTGGAAAGCAGCATTATCCGTTCTGTTCCTCAATATATTTCTAATGCCTAGAGAAGCAGAGAGGCATATTATCTTTGTCTCTATCTTAAAGTCTCCTGGTGCATTTTCTCTCATTTTCTCAAGGGAAACAAACAAGTCACCAGGAATGTGATAAACTTTCTTGATGGTAAGCACACTTTGACAAGGAGATAAACTGGACTAGAGACTCTGGTCCTCATGAACTCCTTTAAAGAAGTTCTGATTTGTTGGGAGTGAAAATCAGGCCCTATGAAATTTTTTTTTGTAGAAGAATCAATCACTATTTTACTCATTCGTGATGTATTGGTGCCAATCAAGACTGACTTGTAACTTGATATTGTATCAGCCAAGACTGACTTGACTTTCAACTGTGAATGCATGACCCGAGGTCATGTAGTGACAAGCTCCATATACACACTGGCCACGAAACAGTGGGAATTGTGGAACACAGGTAGACAAGAGACTATCACTTCAGCTCCATGAGTGATAATAAAAAAGTAAGTGCTGCCTAGATATTAAAAGGACCATAGCAAAGTAGAAAAAATAATTGCAATCAGCAAACAGTAACTGGCTGTGTCTTTAAGACTTGGCCAGAGTCTTGTGGTCTACCTGGGAGAGACAACATGGAGTAGTGGAAAGAGCGCTAGCACTGGACAGGATGGGAGACCTGGATTCAGGTGCTATTTCTGTCACTTAGCAACCGTGTTACTGTGAGGAATTTGATTAAGCCATCTAGTTCTATATTATTTATCTCTATAGCATTAATTCTTCTAAAGGGGGATATTGTTACTCAAAATAAAACTCCCAAGGAAAGATACTTTGTCATCTCTCAGTTATTAGCCTATAAATTATCCATAAGGCAGACTTCCTAATATACTTTTCAATCTGAAATTGGCTTCTCCTATTGCTGCTGGGATACTTCCAAGCAAGCTCCCCTTGCCAAACGGCCAGTATGTTTATGGGAATAAATAGCTAGCTGAATTATCATGCTCTCACTTTTCAAGGAGAAAAAGCACACCTTTCAAACTGTGTGGGGAGACACCCTCCCGGTGGCCTCTCTTTTCTTATCCTGAATTAAGCATTCCTGGTCCTACAAAAAGCCATGAAAGACCCGCTTCTGCTAATTCCTATTATCACAGACTCTAATAATAATGAGGATAATAATAATGCTGTTCATAATAACATTGCAATTAGGTCTCTGGCTCCCCAGCAAACTCAGACTTTTGTTTACAAGTAGATACTGGCTTCCTTTAACCCCATTTTCCAAGATTGTATTAACTGTCGATTTAATGAGATATGTTTCATGATGGGGTGAGGTATTAACCCAAGATTTGATAAGTGTTTGTATATCTTTGGAAAATATTCTTATTAGAAAAAAAATCTCTGTAAAATTTCACTTTGCTGACAAAGGTCCATACAGTCAAAACTATGGTATTTCCCGTAGTCATGTATGGATGTGAGAGTTGGACTATAACAAAAGCTGAGCACTGAAGAATTGCTTTTGAACTGTGGTGTTGGAGAAGACTTTTGAGAATCCCTTTGATAGCAAGGAGATCAATCCAGTCAATCCCAAAGGAAATCAATCCTGAATAGTCACTAGAAAAGCTGATGCTGAAGCTGAATCCCCAATACCTTGGCTACCTGATGTAAAGAGCTAATTCACTGGAAAAGACCCTGATGCTGGGAAAGACTGAGGGCAGGAGGATAAGGGGCACCAGAGGCTAGATGGTTGAATGACATTACCAACTCGATGGACATGAACTTGAGTAAACTCTGGGAAATAGAAGGAGAGAGAAGGATAGGGAAGCCTGGCATGCTGCATTTCATGTGGTTGCAAAGAGTCAGGCATGACTTAGCCACTCAACAACAACAAAATATGACAATTCTTGGTATAAATGCCTTTTGTTAATTAGAAACCTAAGATTTTTCTCAAGCTGTTATATTAAAACTGAGAATTGGATAAAAAATCAAATTGATCTCATATTCAAGAAATGGTGTGTTGGGTCATATTTTCCTCTCAACTTTTCCCATCATGCATTTCCCCATTTGCATATCAGTAGGCATTTTACAAATTTCTTTTTAGAACATCTACCTTGCTGAGCGAAATAGCAGAATAAATGAGGGACTAATCTATCGAATATTAACCATATGCCAGTTTCTTTGGCGTAAGGATCAATTTCCTCACCTGCAAAATATTTTAGGATAATGATAGTTTATGCATTTTCAAGTTAGTGTGAACATTAACTAAGATCACCTTCATGAATCTAGTAAGTCAAGTTTATCCTGAGGGCAGACCCTTACCACTTGAACCCTTCCCAGCATTCTGAGCTGCCCAATCTCCTGAGATCTGACCAAAGGCCAAGTCCCCCATTAAGGAAGAGCTGTGCAAACTCTTTTTCACTAACTGGTAAGTGACTCACAAGTTCTGAAAGTGAATCATTTTAGGAAGATTCATATTTGGTTGGGATGGAAGCCTTCAAAATGATGCTCAAACATCTTAAGGAGTGAGACACCCGGTAGGTGGAGCTTCCTTTTGGAGGGGAAGGAATGAGAGAGCCAAGTCAGCTTCTCCTGACAGCCTCCCGTGATCCCTCTCATCTGTGAAGGAGGGCGGCGGCTGAGAGGTGTCCTGTGTTGTGCTGGCTCCGTCTTGGAGTGTACCAGGGTGTGCGTATTCTGTGGGAGGTGGTTCCCAGCTCATCCATGAGAGGGCACTGGCGCTCTAGATAGCCATGCTTAAGAGTCTTGTCTAAAGAGAGACATTCATCCCATTACTTCAGGAGCAATTATCCACTTGCACCACATCTGTGGCTGCATTTGACAGAGGTGATATGGATCAATAGATACGTGTGCTCTGTCATTTTGTCCACCTTGGTACATCTGTGGTCTTCTGACTCTGGCTGCCAACTGTTAAACTCCTGCCCATGTGTGGAAGAGCTGATCACTGTGTGCAATGAATATTTTAAAAATTAGGGCAAGTCTGTAATACAGGATTTACTAGAAAGGGGCACAAGGACCCCCTGGAGGGCCCTCCAAAGGAAGGAAAAGGGTCTCTTCCAGTGTAAGGAAAGACAGTATAGGAAGCAAAGAAAAAGGAACAAGCAGGTAATCTCCAGTGAAATGGATAATGTCCTGAACCTCTCACTGATTTGAAAAAGGTCATATGATATGGGGCTCAAAAAAAAGATGGCAAAAGGTACTTATATACATCAATTCTCAGATGGGTGCAATCAACATATCATAGTTTAAAACCAGTCACCTAGTAAAACTTCTTCCATTCTGCAGAGCAGAGTCACTCTCTTTCATACCATCCTATTGTATTTTCTTGATAATGCTTGGCGCTATCTGAAATAATCGTAACCATTTATTTATTTATGTATGCCTGTCATCTTTGTTAGAGTATCAACTCTGTGAACGCTGGAACTTTGACTACAAAGTTCACTACTGCAGCTTCAACTCCTGGAAGTATTGCCTGGCGCAAGAGGCACCGATAAACTTTGGATGAGTGAACAATAATGCCCTAAAAAGTGAAAGTGAAAGTCGCTCAGTGGTGCTGGACTCTGCAACCCCATGNACAGAAGTAAGTTTTATTTCTTCCTTTCATTTAACCACCGCCCAACTCAATACTTGGAACATTGCCAACCCCTGAGAAGCCTTCCTCATGATGTCTCCCAGAAATCACCATCCCCAAACATAATCACCATTCTGACTTTCATCACTATAGGTTTGTTTTGCTCTTTTAAAACTTTATACAGGTGGAATCAGGGGATATTTGCTTTTTTTGTGTAGCTTCTCTCATTTAGCCTTTTATTTGTAGCATTCATCCATGTAGAATTAGGTTGTATATTTGCATGGTTGCATAATATTTCATTGTATCAGTGCACCACAATTTATTTATCTATTCTACTCTTGATAGA
Source organism: Neotragus moschatus (assembly GCA_006410615.1). Lineage (NCBI taxonomy): Eukaryota > Metazoa > Chordata > Mammalia > Artiodactyla > Bovidae > Neotragus > Neotragus moschatus. The sequence continues at coordinate 1,975,921 of SJYA01001365.1, read as the reverse complement.
AAAGTTGTTTCCAGCTTTTGGCTATTGTGATGATGCTGTTATGAGTATTTGTATACATATTTTCTCTTTCTTGGAGGAGGATGCATATCTGAGTGCATTTCTATTGTGTATATATTTAGGGCTCAAATTGTCGATTCATTGAGTGTGGATATATTTAGCATCCTTAGATACTGCTAATCACTTTTTCAAATTGCTTGTACACTTTTATAATCCCAGGATTACTTTTGCTTTACATCATTGCCAACTGTTCAAATACTCATTTTTGTTCCACTTTAGCAATTCTGACGGATATGTAATGGTATTTCTTAGTGATTTTAATTTGCATTCGACAATTGATTTTTGTATAGTGATCAGGAATCCAGAACACTTACTAAATTAATTTATTAATTCTAATAATAGTTTATAGATTCCTTTTTGTTCTATTTATAGAATCGTATCAGAAAATAATGACAGTAATGAGTTTTATTTTTCCTCTCCATACTGTATGACTTTTGTTTGTTTCTTGCTAGGTCTCCCAGTACAATGTTAAATGGAAGCGGTGATAGCTGACATCCTTGTTTCATTCTCAAGTGCAGAAGTAAAGCTTTCAATATTTCACCACAAAGTATGACGTGCATGCATTGTGGGTTTTTTTGTAGATACTTTTTTTGAGATCAAGGTAGTTTCATTTTATTCCTAGTTTTCAATAGTTTATTTTAAACGGTGATTGTTTTTTTTTTATTTTTTGGTGATGGAAAATATAGTTTTTATTGCAGTTACCAATCAAGAGAGTGGGGAAACAAGACTCAGATCCATTCCAATGGGGACTTTGATGTAGGGCTTTTTTTTTTTTTTTTTTTTAAGGAAAAGAACACAGAGACTGAGGCTAAACATCTGGTGATAGATGGTAAATTCTTAAAAATGTACTTTCTATGGCTGACTTTTCTCCTCCACCTTTTTTTTCTTTCTGCTAATGTGGGAATTGCATTAAGTGAGTTTTGAATATTACCTACCTTTGCATTCTTGAAATAAAATCAACTTAATCATAATGTATTACCTTTTTATGTATAATTGGATATATCAGCATTTTGTTAAGCATTTTTGCATCTATAGTCATGGGGAAGATTATAATTTTTCTTTCTTATAATAATCTTGTCAGATTTTGAAATCAACTTTATGCTAATTTCTTTCTTCATTTTTTCCTATTTTATTTATTACCTTTTTAGTTATATATCCTTTTACTGTTATTTAGTGGTTGCCCTAGTGATTACAAAATCCATCCTTGATTTATTATCATGTTACTTTTTTGAAACAACATTAGCACCTTCTAATACTCTAACTTCATTTAGCCCTTTCTTTTGTATTATTATCATCATAATAATTGGCAATATTTATATTATATATAAATATAATGAATATATTTTGAATGTTATGTGTATTGTGTACATTTATAACATATAGATTATACATGATATATGAAATTATATATGCATTTTATATGGCATGTATCATACATATATGTATAAATAATATATTCAAAATATTAAAAACAATATTTATATTATGTGTGCTGCTGCTGCTGCTAAGTCGCTTCAGTCATGTCTGACTGTGTGACCCCAGAGGTGGCAGCCCATCAGGCTCCCCCTTCCCTGGGATTCTCTAGGCAAGAACACTGGCGTGGGTTGCCATTTCCTTCTCCAGTGCATGAAAGTGAAAAGTGAAAGTGAAGTCGTTCAGTCGTGTCCAACTCTTAGCGACCCCATGGACTGCAGCCTACCAGGCTCCTCCGTCCATGGGATTTGCCAGGCAAGTGTACTGGAGTGGGTTGCCATTGCCTTCTCCTTATGTTATGTATAAATATGTATTATTTATGTTTATTTCACTGTCAATATTCATTTTTATTTTTCTGAACTTTTACTTTTTCTGATGTTCATTTTTCCTCCCTGAATTATGTCCCTGTTTGCATCAAGGATCATTCTGCCTAAGCATTCACTTCAATATATCTTTTATGCAAGTATGTTGGAGAAGACTCTTGAGAGTCCCTTGGACTGCAAGGAGATCCAACCAGTCCATCCTGAAGGAGATCAGCCCTGGGGTTTCTTTGGAAGGACTGATGCTGAAGCCGAAACTCCAATATTTTGGCCACCTCATGCAAAGAGCTGACTCACTGGAAAAGACCCTGATGCTGGGAGGGATTGGGGGCAGGAGGAGAAGGGGACGACAAAGGATGAGATGGTTGGATGGCATCACTGACTCGGTGGACACAAGTTTGAGTGAACTCTGGGAGTTGGTGATGGATAGGGAGCCTTGGCGTGTTGCAATTCATGGGGTCTCAAAGAGTCGGACATGACTGAGCGATTGAACTGAATGGAACTGAACTGATTGGTGATTAATAGTTTCAATTTTTGTTTGAAAAATTTATTTCATATTCACTTTGGAAGGATATTTTCACTTATGTATAAATGTCTAGATTTGCACTTATTTTTTGTCAATGTTTTAAAGGTTCAGTTCACTCACTCAGTTGTGTCCAACTCTTTGCAACCCCATAAACCTAGCACGACAGGCCTCCCTGTCCATCACCAACTCCTGGAGCCTACCCAAACTCATGTCCATTGAGTCAGTGATGCCATCTAACCATCTCATCCTCTGTCGTCCCCTTCTCCTCCTGCCTTCAATCTTTCCCAACATTAGAGTCTTTTCAAAAGAGTCAGTTCTTCACATCAGGTGGCCAAAATGTTGGAGTTTCAGCTTCAGCATCAGTCCTTCCAATGAACACCCAGAACTGATCTCCTTTAGGATGGACTGGTTGGATCTCCTTGCAGTCCAAGGCACTCTCAAGAGTCTTCTCCAACACCACAGTTCAAAAGTATCAATTCTTCTGCACTCAGCTTTCCTTATAGTCCAACTCTCACATCCATACATGACTACTGGAACAATTGTAGCCTTGACTAGATGGACCTTCGCTGACAAAGTAATGTCTCTGCTTTTTAACATGCTGTCTAAGTTGGCCATAACCTTCCTTCCAAGGAGTAAGCGTCTTTTAATTTCATGGCTGCAATCACCATCTGTGGTGAATTTGGAACCCCCCAAAATAGAGTCTCCCACTGTTTCCACTGTTTCCCCATCTATTTGCCATGAAGTGATGTAACTAGATGCCATGATCTTACTCTCCTCTTTCACTTTCATCTGGAGGCTCTTTAGTTCTTCTTCATTTTCTGTTTGAAAGGTAATATTCCATTATTCTATGGCTTCTACATTTTTATACGAAATACTCAACTGTCTTTTATTTTTAGTTCTTTGAAGGTAAATATGTCTTTTTTTCTCTGGCTTCTTTCAAGACTTTCTCTTTCCCTTTGTTTTCTTCAGTTTTACTCTGATATACTTAGTTGTGTTTTTATTATAGTAATCCTGGTTGATGATTGTAGCACTTCTTGAAATTGTTTCCTATATTTCAGAATTCTTGGAACCTTCTCAGTTATAAACCATTCAAACATATTTTCTGTCACATTCTATCATCCCCTCATGGGACTCAGTTACAGACGTGTCCTACCTTCAGAATCTTCCATATTTTGCTCCTTTCTATATCTTTATCTCCTTTGCAGTCTATGATTCAGCCTGTATGTTTTATACTTATCAATCTTTCAGTTCATCAATTCTCTGTTCTTTTTTTTTCATTCTGAGTTTTAATTATTAGAATTTTTTAGTTCAAAAATTTCTATCTGATGCTTTTGAAAAAATATATTATAATTCTCTGGTAAAATTCTCATGCTGTCTGATATTTTTCAAAAATATATATTAAACATAGTATTTAAAAATCTGTTTCTGAATAGTTTCAATAACTGGGCCCTGTGTGGATTTGTTTTTATTTTCTGTTTTCATAATCTTGTTTTTCTTTTTTGGTATGACTGGTGATTTTCGGCTGCATGCTAGACATTACACGTGAGAATTACGGCGACTCAGGATAATGATAATTTCTTCTAGAGAGGTTTCACCATATTCTGTGATAGGCAGCTTGAGTGGGATCTCAACTCTCTTAACCTAATCAGAAAGGTTTTAATAGCAAACCTTCAGATTAGACTGAAGGTTTGCTAAGGCTTCTCTACCACCTTGCTCATCCCTGCTCCTAAGGATAAAAGCAAGGGATGTTTATCAATGGGAGTTGTACTGAAACTGTACTTTTTGTTTTATCAGCACATCAGATTGTTGGAACCTTTGATGTCTTCAGCAGTTTTCTGCTGAACTTTGAGAATTTGTCTATGTTCCCCTCTCTCCAGATTTTTTGGTCACTTTACTGCTGCCTACCAGGCAGCTCCAAACTGTAGTTTCTTTTCTCTGTTCCTGAGATTCCAGTGTTCTAGTGGTTTTCTTGTTTCTGAGCCACAGCTCTCTGCCCAGTTTCTCAGACTTTAACTCATTGTAAAGACAAGATATAGCAAATGTCCTGAGGAGAAAAGCAACTCACAAAAGATCAGCTCACCTCCCTACATTTCTCATCTCTATAGACTCTTGCTCTCTCAAGTCCTGGTTTCCTTGGCAGTTCTCCAATACCTTCAAGTAAGTATTTTAGTATTTTATCTGATTTCCTAGTTGGTTTTGGAACTATTGGCATCATAATCTAAAGCAGATGTTCATAGGTTTTTTAAAAGTTTGTAACTAGTACGGATTACACATTTTATTGTGGGCATAAAGACATCTTTTGGTAAAGAAAGATGCTGAGATAGTCATAAAGGCAGGTGGAAAAATGAACTTTTGAAACAGGCTTATGATGTGCACACTATATGTAATCCAAAACAAAAGAAAGAGGTAGTGTCTTAGGCAGACAAACAATGCTTGTGTTCTATCCTTTGACTATGGAGTCTATAAATACCTTTAAAAGATATTTTATGAAGTGAAATAGATGGAATTGGAGCAAAGGAGAGATTAAAGTATGTCTAGCATAAGCTCATACATTCAGAGATAAGCTTATAAGAAGATGAAGAGCAAACTTCTGACCTAAGCCATTGAACCTTGAAATATGTTCTATACTTATGAGCTGCAAAGAGTGATGAGTTTTGTAATTTTGCACATGGGCATATGACATAGTGTGTATTTCTCCACACATGCCACAAAAAATGTATTAAATGGTGTTTCTCCTTGGAGATGTGTTATTTTTGGAGACATGGGTGGGGAAGGTTAGATTATTTCTAGCTTTGAACTCAGGATGCCTCAGTGGGAAAATTCATCCAGTTAAGGTATTTTCTGTTTCAGGAGAGTATTGACCATGCTCTATGTAATAAAATAAGGATTTAACCAAATGTATAATATGGTTTCCCTTTCTTTCACTAACATATTAAAAATCACTATCTTTGCAGATCTTGAACCAAAGTTTGCCTAATATGTCATGGGATAGATCTCAGGTGATAACAATGGTATTTTGGACAGCTTGCTCAAACTTCCCATTAACTGCCTTTGTCTTCTTTTCTGTGAAGAGGAAGTCAAGGAATCAAAACTGTGAGGGTGGTGAGGTGATCTTCCTTTGAAGAAAAAGTTTGAAGACCAGCAGTTGAACTCAGTAGGAATCAAACTACTGCTTCAGAATTGAAGTACAGAGCAAATATCATCATACCCCATGTGCCCAGAAGTGTTTCTGGTAAAGTTAGGCAAGGGGGACAATGTCTGGGGGATATGAGACTTCTGTGAATGGGGCCTCTGGAACAGTCTTTTTGGTGTCATTAGAGTTAAGGGTGAAGGAAGGGTTTGCCTTTTGAGTTTTTTTTTTTTTTTTTTTTTAACTTTNTGTGGGAGACCTGGGTTTGATCCTTGGGTTGGGAAGATCCCCTGGAGAAGGGAAAGGCTACCCACTCCTGTATTCTGGCTTGGAGAATTACATGAATTGTATAGTCCATGGGGTTTCAAAGAGTTAGACATGACTGAGAGACTTCCATTTCACTAGAACATGAAAAAGTGCTCTCCCTGAAAGTCTGCTTTGAAAAGGGTAAGAATTCTTTGGAGACCTTCACTGTCATCCAGACATCTCTTGTGCAAATCTGCACTCTGCCTATGGTCATCATGCTACCTGTAATACTCCTTTCTTTCTTCCTTGTTTCTTCTTGTTCCCTTTTTAAAATTAATTTTTATTAGAGTATAGTTGCTTTACAATGTGTTAGTTCCTGCTGTGCAGCAAAGTGAATCAGTTACACATGTACGTATATCTACTCCTTTCTAGATTTCTTTCCCATTTAGGTCACCGCAGAGNGCCTATGGTCATCATGCTACCTGTAATACTCCTTTCTTTCTTCCTTGTTTCTTCTTGTTCCCTTTTTAAAATTAATTTTTATTAGAGTATAGTTGCTTTACAATGTGTTAGTTCCTGCTGTGCAGCAAAGTGAATCAGTTACACATGTACGTATATCTACTCCTTTCTAGATTTCTTTCCCATTTAGGTCACCGCAGATCACTGAGTAGAGTTCCCTGTGCTATGAAGTCGGTTCTCATTACTTATCTATTTTATATTTATTAATAGTAGTGTATAAACATCAATCTCAATCTCCCAATTCATCCCTTCCAAACTTAACTGCTTTGACTATTTGAATCTGCTCAGCCTTCAAATCCTATTCAAACCTGACCTTCTCCATGAAACCATCCTGAAGCAGAACTGATGCTCAGGAAGAGAATGGGCTTGGAATGTGGAGGCAGGAACAGAGCAAGGGAGATCTGAAGAGACAGAGAAAGTCTGTAACCCAAGGAGGAAACGAGCAGCAGTGGGAATAGCAGCATCAGCAAGTCCTCGGAGGTGCAGTGGTGCAGAGAGCTAGTCATTGGCTTTGGTCACTTTGGGGTTGCACGAGGCTTTCGAGACATTTTTCCTGTANCACTCCTTTCTAGATTTCTTTCCCATTTAGGTCACCGCAGATCACTGAGTAGAGTTCCCTGTGCTATGAAGTCGGTTCTCATTACTTATCTATTTTATATTTATTAATAGTAGTGTATAAACATCAATCTCAATCTCCCAATTCATCCCTTCCAAACTTAACTGCTTTGACTATTTGAATCTGCTCAGCCTTCAAATCCTATTCAAACCTGACCTTCTCCATGAAGCCATCCTGAAGCAGAACTGATGCTCAGGAAGAGAATGGGGCTTGGAATGTGGAGGCAGGAACAGAGCAAGGGAGATCTGAAGAGATGGAGAAAGTCTGTAACCCAAGGAGGAAACTGGCAGCAGTGGGAATAGCAGCATCGGCAAGTCCTCGGAGGTGCAGTTGCAGAGAGCTAGTCATTGGCTTTGGTCACTTTGGGGTTGCACGAGGCTTTCGAGACATTTTTCCTGTANGTGGAGGCAGGAACAGAGCAAGGGAGATCTGAAGAGACAGAGAAAGTCTGTAACCCAAGGAGGAAACGAGCAGCAGTGGGAATAGCAGCATCAGCAAGTCCTCGGAGGTGCAGTGGTGCAGAGAGCTAGTCATTGGCTTTGGTCACTTTGGGGTTGCACGAGGCTTTCGAGACATTTTTCCTGTACATTCGTGATAAAAGTGGGATCCAAAGCAGTGGTTTCAAAATTGCAAGATTAGAAAATGCTCTGCTCTGTACAGTTACAGAGTTATCCTCATGATTACGATAGTTACAGAGAATGTTCTACATCATTTTCTTCTACCCTCATGATTTCTCTGGTTCAGAGAGGATTTTTCTGCTTCCAAGAGGATTTTAGACAAACATGTCTCTGCTTACTTCTCTGTCTCTCTTTCTCATTAGTTGCCTCCAAAAGCATCACACATGGGAGACCGTATTCTTGAAGTTTTCTTTTCCATCTAATTGCCATTTTCTGTCATATTGAAAACAAACTTAATCTTTGCTGCTTAAACACCACTGTATTTGGAGACTGTCAAGCTTAATTAAAGCTGAATATTTTTCCAGGTGGTGTACTAAGGACCATGTAATAGACTGTGCTCAGGGACAGAGCCCAGCCATTTAAGAAGTTCTTCAGGCAGGGAAGTAGAATTCTGTCTATAGGTGATGGGGGAGGTAAGCCTTCTCTGACTGATTCAAAGAAAACAATTCCTTCTCCTTCACCACTGGTCCGTTATGACTGAACATGCTTCCAGTTAGCTTTCTTGAAAAAAGAAAAAGAAAAATAGATCAATAATATTTATGATTTCTTGAAAAGAGAAATCTGGTTCCTTGCTACAGTATTGCTCCATTAAGGCTCTTTGTTATTAATAAAGTTGTGCTGGCTGCAGTGGACAACATTAGCAAGAGTTCATTTTATCAAAAGGGTCATAAAAATTATCTTTGCCTTGTCCATATGAAAATACTCATGAACTTCATGTTAACTTTGGTGCAGTTTTTATAAGAATATTCTTATAAGAATAAGAATTTTGTGATGGCATTCACTTTTGATAAAACAGTAATAATTTTAAAGCAGTAAAAACAATAATAATACATATCTTTTATTGATTGCTTTTCCCTGTGCTGAGTGCTTTGCATATATAATACTATTTAGTCTTCAGAATAACACTGTGAAGGTGGCAGCATCGGGCTATTTTCAGAGGTGGCATTTTAAGCACAGACAGGTTAAGTAACTTCCTCAAGGTCATGTGGAAGACTGAAATGTGAACCCCAAGCTTCCTAACTCTATAGCTCAATTTCTCTTTACCAGATCATTTTGCTTTAATATAGTCAGTGATTAATGAATCTGCAACAACATATACTATTAATTCTACAGCATAAATTTCCCACTTAGGAATTTATAACACTCTGCTTTTTGAAAAGTCACAAACAGGATTCATTTAATATGCATGCTTTAGTGTTCTATTAACAAATTCTAGCTCAGATCTTTTCATGGTTTAATATGCCAGATAAAATTACACAAAGCATCTATTTTCAAAAACCTCTTCATGCTGATCTTTATAACCACAACATTAAATCTACCAATTTACTCCACAGATAAATTAGGTTATTAATAATATTGCCTATAGCTTTTAATCTACTCTAGAAGACCATACAAATAAGTGCTGATCCCATTAGTAATACATATTCATCTGTGCTTGTTAATAGGTTTGAAAATGAGCTACAGAGAGCTTCATGTTTATGGATGTCCACATGCATTTCACAATAGTTAATGAGGCTCAGTTTGGGTCACTTGAATATGTCTGACACATGATGAGATGCAGAAAAGGTATGAAAATCTATTCGTTCAGTTCCCAGATGCTCCCTTAAGTCTATTCCATTATTGATCATCCAATAAACACTATTATTCAGTAACTCTGGACTGAGCACTGAGAGGAGCTTTGCTTGAAGGTCAAGTGTAGACATAGTTCCTATCGCCAAGGATTTTGCAGTAATGTTGGACAGATAAGAATAAGCTGTGAAACAAGCAGGTAATATGAATTACATGGTAAAGATGATCTGTTTGGGGGAATTTGAAGTTTGAAGAGATCATGGAGGGCTGAGGTGGTCAGTAGAGATGTTATAGACTTAGAAGGTGGGCAAGAGTTGAAGACAGAGGGAAAGAGATGTGGTATCCCAAGCGCTCACGGAAAGAGAGAGGTGCAGGCTAGCCAGTGAGCAGGGTGGCTGCTTAGCAGATGTCATTTAGGATGTGGTGAGGGATAAACTTTTCTGGATAAAGTGGGACCATGATATGGAAGAGAGGTAACAGGTCTGCTCAAGCTGGGAAAGATTGAAGGCAGGAGGAGGAGGGGATGACAGAGGATGAGATGGTTGGATGGCATCACCGACTCAATGGACATGAGTGTGAGCCATCTCTGGGAGCTGGTGATGGACAGAGAGGACTGGCTTGCTGCAGTTCATGGGTTTGCAAAGAGTTGGACACAAGTGAGCAACTGAAGTGACTAACTGGATCTCAGAAAGAAGTGACCTGGGAAGGATGGGGAAACATAAAATTATTGCAAAGACATTAGAAGAACTGTCTTGTGATGTTACTGGTGGGGAATTACGATTGATTGGTGTTGGACATTCTAATAAAGTTTCCATAATATATTTTATTGGTATTATTTATATATTTATTATTAAAAACAGTATAACAACATTAAAAGATTTTTTAAAGAGAAGTCTATGTTTTCACCACTCTTATGTAAGAGAAAAACTAGTCTTAGTTTTGAATCCTCTTTTCCAATTTGGCTTCCCATAACTGTACTTAGAGGATAATAGAATTTTGTGTTCTGCTCTTTTCACATAACACAGTTTTCCATGTTTCCACAGTGTTTATAATTATGATTTTTAACAGACACATAGTCTCCTATTGAGTCACTTTAACAAAGTTTGTTAATGCATTAAACTATTTTGGATGCTTACATTGGTTTCTACTTTCTGTCATTACAGATGACACTACAAAAGACACTGACATGCATATGACTTTTTGGCTCCTTTGAGTTACTTAGTACCTAAGCACGTATTCCCAGGAGGTTAATTACTAGTTCACAGACTAGGGACACATTGTGACATTTTCTATGCAATATAAAGCTGTAATTTGAAGCCCTTACTGATGGAAGATGGGCTTCCCAGGTGGTTCAGTGGGTAAAGAACCTGCCTGCGATGCAGGAGATGCCAGATATATGAGTTTGATTCCTGGGTCAGGAAGAGCCCCTGGAGGAGGCACAGCAATCCACTCCAGTAGTCTTGCCTGGAGAATCCCCTGGACAGAAGATCCTGGTGGGCTACAGTCCATATGGTCACAAACAGTCAGACATGACTGAAGCGACTGAGCACGGCACTGATGGAAGATGCCACCAGCAGGAGATGAGGGTGCACTGTTACCTCAAATTTGGAGCAGAGAAGAAGAAACACTGTCGTAGATGGTAAGCTACCATTTCATTCATCAGATTTCTGTATAACTATTCAAAAGCAGAGACATTACTTTGCTGACTAAGGTCCATCTAGTCAAGGCTATGGTTTTTCCTGTGGTCATGTATGGATATGAGAGTTGGACTGTGAAGAAGGCTGAGCACCGAAGAATTGATGCTTTTGAACTGTGGTGTTGGAGAAGACTCTTGAGAGTCCCTTGGACTGCAAGGAGATCCAACCAGTCCATTCTGAAGGAGATCAGCCCTGGGATTTCTTTGGAAGGAATGATGCTGAAGCTGAAACTCCAGTACTTTGACCACCTCATGCAAAGAGCTGACTCATTGGAAAAGACTCTGATGCTGGGAGGGATTGGGGGCAGGAGGAGAAGGGGACGACCGAGGATGAGATGGTTGGATGGCATCACTGACTTGATGGGCGTGAGTCTGAGTGAACTCCGGGAGTTGGTGATGGACAGGGAGGCCTGGCATGCTGCGATTCATGGGGTTGCAAAGAGTCGGACATGACTGAGCGACTGAACTGAATTGATGACTTTAATTTTTTTATATATTTACTTTCTAAACAATAAGGAAAAAGAAGAGGCTGAAGTGGATCAAAAATAAAATCAATTGATAGATGACTGGCCAAAAAAAGAGAGAAAAAGAGAGACTGAGAAGGAAAGGAGAGAAAGCCCTGGAGAGCCGTGATGGCGAGATGANGAACTGAATTGATGACTTTAATTTTTTTATATATTTACTTTCTAAACAATAAGGAAAAAGAAGAGGCTGAAGTGGATCAAAAATAAAATCAATTGATAGATGACTGGCCAAAAAAAGAGAGAAAAAGAGAGACTGAGAAGGAAAGGAGAGAAAGCCCTGGAGAGCCGTGATGGCGAGATGAGTACAGGGGGAAACATGGCACAACTGTTGTTAAATAGTGAAGGCACCGGTCGGAACCCTTTAATTTCTAGTTCTGTCAGCCTGATGTCTCCCAAGGTCATGAGCATTTCTGGGAGGGTCAGGACTGAAAATTTCCATTCCATCTTCTCATCTCTGGGCACCTCCTGAGGTTTGTTTTTCTTAAGGACTCATTCTACCAGGGCCTCCTGACTTTCTGCATGTTGTGCTAATGGCTTGTTCTTGGTCAGCTGGGCATAGAGGTGGGAATTCTTAGAGGGGCTGGCTGTGTACGCGGGGGCTTCCTCCCTCCTCTCCTGACCTTACCTTTGGCCTCTCCTTGAGCAGGTGTTTGAGAGAGGGCTTAACTATTGAGATTGGTCTCTGGATTTGCCCTCCCATTATCTTAGATCCCCATGGATCACAGCTGTGGAGAGAGAGTGTGCAAATATGGTTTTGATTCTTTTTTTTGAATTAAGTTTTAAAGACATTAATTCATTCAGGACTACAAGTAGGACCTTGTCTACACTGGCTGGGAGACATTTAGAAAGAGAATGTGCTGGGGTGGCAGGCCCTCCCCTAATACCTCACACGTTTTCTAATTTGATCATATTTTTGTCAGTTTAATTAGCAAAAGTATAAACTGAGAAATTTTAAAATAGTTTTAATCATCGTGAAATATTTGATGAGCAGAAGAAATATGAACCATAAGAAATTAGTTTTTTCTTCCCGAGTGATTTTGCAAGTCCTAGGCGATGGAAACCTTTCACCTCCCTGGAATTCTCTTCCTTCTGGTAGTCAGTTACATGACTCTCTCACTTCCTTTAGGTCTTTGTTCAACTGTCAGTTCCTCAGAGAAGCCCTCTCCAACCATCCTGGTTCTGAGTCTGTGCTCCCTCACATTGAATTCTCATTATCTGTTTTCTTTTTCTTTAAAGCAATTATCTGATAACATTGCTATTAACTTATTCTTTTATCAGTCAAAACAATAGTTCTTAAAAGGGGAAGATTTTGGGTCTCCCTAACCATTGTCTCTCTGACTCCTACAACAATGCCTGATACATAGTAGGCCCTCAAAAAATACTGTGGAATGAATGAATAAATTAATGAGACAATTGTATTGGATTTTTGACTTAGAAAAAATACTCTAAAAATAATCACACTTAAAACAATGATCAGGCATTTAGAAGAAATTTCTTGGTTATAGCAGAGAAGAGATATAAAGTGATGATGGCTTTGGGGACCAGTGCCTCCCTGATGCTAGAAATTCAAATGTGTCCAGCTGACAAGCTCACCTTCATGTGCCAAGTGTAACTTGTTATCCTCATCAGGCTATGGAAACATGCCTGTGGGAGCACCGCCACTTACGCGGAAGCTCTAGTTTCCAGGACAGAGTAATGAGGAGGATGGGTGTGGGTCACTGCTCAGAATCTGGGAAGAGTCAGGATGCAATTATCTTAGCAAACATGGGTTGATGAAGATTGGCATTAGAAAGAAGTAGGTCTCTCCTATTCCCACTCCCTCTCTCCTTCCAACACAATCATACAGTTCCCATTTTCCAGAGAATATCTGAGCTGGAAGTGGAAAGGGGTGTAGGTTGACTATGTTCCCTCTTTCCACAAGTCATAGTGACCTCAGCAGCTCTGGGAGCTGAATGAAGCCCAGAGCCCCAGGACCAGGGGAAGACTGCAGAGATGCAGGCAGCATTTGGAGGGCATTGCTTGTCCACACTCTTTCTCTCCTCACTGCTAGTGTGGTCCCCTTTCTTCAGCCTGATCTCCTCTGCCTCACAGGGCAACAGGCCTGAATTACCTGTTCAGGTGAGGTTCACCATTTTTTCTGAAGGTTACAGGCATTTGTGTTAACACACTGGCTCAAGGGGTAAAGAATCTGCCTGCAATGCAGGAGATACAGGAGATGCGGGTTCGATCCCTAGGTTTTGCCTTAAGCAGACCAACCCGTAGGCATCAACTGATGGAGATTCTTCAGATCTTATCTCAAAAGTTCTCTCGGCTGTAGTGGATAGAGTTGACCACTTCCATTTAAAAAATTTTTATGTTATCTCATTTATTATATGTAACATATAAGATGAAATGTATAATTATATGCAAATGCAATTAAATGATATATAATATAACACAATAATAGTCTAGTCAAGGGCTCAGTGGATAAAGAATCTGCTGGCAATGCAGGAGATACAGGATATGTGGATTAGATCCCTGGGTTGGGAAGATCCCTTGGAGGAGGAAACGGCAATTCACTCCAGTATTTTGCCTGAAAAATCCCATGGACAGAGGAGCTTGGTGGAGTATAGTCCAAAGGGTTGCAAAGAGTGGAACATGATTGAACGACGACACTTGCACACTCATTACAAGATGAAGATTCTCTGAAAGTGGGA
>SJYA01001365.1:1947992-1960809 GCA_006410615.1 Neotragus moschatus | reverse complement strand
ATGACCACCAGGGAGCCGATATCCGATGCAAAAGCAAGAGAGTTTTTATTACCAAGCTCGAGCTGGGGCTCCCACCATTACCGACGCAGCGGCTAAGGAGAGGAGTCTCGAACTCTGGGTTTCATTGCTTATATAGGGTATTCTCACATGAAAAAATTCGAAAAACGGGAGTTTCTGGGTTGGGAGGCGTCTAATTCCTAACCCTTCTGTGGAAGGGTTAGGTGTTGGGTTCTGATTGGTTTTCATTTCCTGGGCTTAATTCGAATTTCCCAGGCAGGTCATAAGTCCTGAACGTGGAGTCAGGAGATCCTGATCTGGGATCTGATTGACTCGCAGGTGGTGGGGTGAGGTCAGGGGATTTCCAAAGACTCTTTCGTCAGAACTCTAAAATGGAGTCTTTTTTAACAAAATAGGGTGGCTTAGGTTCTTCAGGGTCAGGTCTCAGAAGAAAGAAACTTTTCCTTATACTGGGAAATCCCAAATGCCTAGTGGGACAGACTATGTGCAAAAATGGGCTTGCTGCTCAATCTGCACGGCGAGCCTGCCTTTTTCTATGTGGCCTTGCAGCTCTTCCCAACAAAGGGCACAGTCCATTTTCCCTTAGTCCTGTACTAACTGCAAGCCTAGGCCACAGGAGACTGCCAGAAGCCAGCGTGGGAATCACACTCGTGAAACAGTCACGTGGCAGAAATCCGATGGGAGACGTGCAAGAGAAAGTGATCTTCCATGGCTTTGTTGCCTGACAGGGAGAGGAGGTGCAAAGAGCATCTATTCCTTACCTTAACATTGAACCTGATCAACTCAAAAGATGACACCAGAGAAAAAATGTGTTGATAAGGAAAAAACCTTGTTTATTTTCTTTAATATGGTTGGAAATATAGGTATAGATCTCCGTGTTTCAACTGCTACACAACAAACACCATGGGACTTTCATTTGGAATACTACCACTCCCATATGAACCATCTCGGGCTAGTCTGTTGAGTGACATAGGGCATGTGACTCAGTCCCTGCTGTCACTCCAGCTACCAGACAGTCAAACCCCAGACATGTGGTGAAGCCATCCGAGGTCAGTCAGCCCCCAGACAACGGCATGAATGAGTCTGGCCCAGGCCCGCAAACCACACAGCTGACTCACACACTTACAGGCAAAAACAAATGGTTGTTGTTTTAAGCCACTAAGTTGTAGGGAATTTATAACACTGCAATAGATAATCAGTTCAGTCCAGTCGCTCAGTCATGTTCAATTCTTTGTGATCTCATGGATTGCAGCATGCCAGGCTTCCCTGTCCANCTGACTCACACACTTACAGGCAAAAACAAATGGTTGTTGTTTTAAGCCACTAAGTTGTAGGGAATTTATAACACTGCAATAGATAATCAGTTCAGTCCAGTCGCTCAGTCATGTTCAATTCTTTGTGATCTCATGGATTGCAGCATGCCAGGCTTCCCTGTCCATCACCAACTTGTGGAGTTTACTCAAACTCATGTCCATCAAGTCGGTGATGCCATCCAACCATCTCATTCGCTGTCATCCTCTTCTCTTCCTGCCTTCAATCTTTCCCAGCATTGGGACCTTTTCAAATGTCAGCTCTTCACATCAGGTGGCCAAAGTACTGGAGATTCAGCTTCAGCATCAGTCCTTCCAATGAGTATCCAGGACTGATTTCCTTTAGGATGGAGTAGTTGGATCTCCTTGCAGTCCAACGGACTCTCAAGAGTCTTCTCCAACACTACAGTTCAAAATCATCAATTCTTTGGTGCTCAGATTTCTTTATAGTCCAAATCTCACATCCATACATGACTACTGGAAATACCATAGCTTTGACAAGATAGACCTTTGTTGGCAAATAATGTCTCTGCTTTTTAATATGTTGTCTAGGTTGGTTATAACTTTCCTTCCAAAGAGTAAGTGTCTTTTAATTTCGTGGCTACAGTCACCATCTACAGTGATTTTTTTTCAAGAAAATAGTCTGTCACTGTTTTCATTGTTTCTCCATCTATTTCCCATGAAGTGATGGGGCTGAATGCCATGATCTTAGTTTTTTGAATGTTGAGTTTTAAGCCAGCTTTTTCACTCTCTTCTTTCACTTTCATCAAGAAGTTCTTTAGCTCCTCTTCACTTTCTGTCATAAGCTGGTNTCTGTCACTGTTTTCATTGTTTCTCCATCTATTTCCCATGAAGTGATGGGGCTGAATGCCATGATCTTAGTTTTTTGAATGTTGAGTTTTAAGCCAGCTTTTTCACTCTCTTCTTTCACTTTCATCAAGAAGTTCTTTAGCTCCTCTTCACTTTCTGTCATAAGCTGGTGCCATCTGCATATCTGAGGTTATTGATATTTTTCCCCATAATCTTGATTCCAGCTTGTGCGTCATCCAACAATAGATAGTGGGCACACCTAGACTCAGGGGAGGGGGGTGGGGACCCAGTGTTTGGCTTAGTGTGAGAGCCCTTTCCCACTTGGCCCTCCATAGGGGAAGGTGGCAGTGTGGTTGTCTACACTGAAGTTTATTCAAAGAACAAAAGAGCTGCTAGCCTCCAGACAGTACAATGAGGTTCTTTCCATGGGAACAGGTCCAAGCTCTAGCTACAGTCATGAGGGTAAAGCAACTAGCAATGGCCCTTTGGACACGACCTGATCTTCAGTCTTAACAAAGATGAAGAAGGACTACCCTCTTGAAGACTAGATCCTTTAAAAAGTCAGGCAAGAGGTGTTCTCAGGCTGGGGGGTTGTTTACCTTCCAAACTGTGACATGGAAGACTGCAGTTCTGTGGATAAAATGATGATACTGGACTGATGGTCTTGGCATCTTTTCATTTTAGTGTTAATCCCACCCACTCCCTGCCAAGGGTCTTCCAGATCCCATGCAACTCCAGGTCATGAGAGACAAGGATGTTGATGTTATTAAGGATGGGGGAGCCATAGATATGGTGGAAAGAAGGATAAACAAGATGGTGTGAGCCCAGCACTGCATGGTAACTGAGGGTGAAGTCATAGGAGGAGAAATGGAATAAAAGCTCCTAAACTGCAATCAATAAACCCGACTTAGAGCCATGCCCCTGCCTGCGCATCCCACCTCTACTCTCCACTCTGTCTCATTCCTGCTGCAACCTGTCAAGCTTTTCAAGGCTTTGTTCAGAAGTAGAACTTTTTATGGATAAAAGTTCAAATTAAGACTTGACCTTCCCTTAGAGATAGAGGCTCAGGGCTAAACATGGCACCCTCCCTGGGTGGAGTGGCTTTCCAGTACAATTTAAAGAAAATTCTGTATTGTCCTTGGATGAAAATTTGAAGAAGTTGATGTGTCAGTCAAACCACCTTTCATGTTCCATAGAAGGCAGTAATGTAGTGACTAGCTGGAAAATGAAAAGATCGTCCGAGGTTTCTGAAGATGGCTGTGTGACCTCGGTGGAGCCATTTGATGATAGTTGTTTACAGCCTTGTTTATTGTTTCTGGCCATAATGCAGAAGGCTTGGTGGATATTGTGCAGAGCACTTTGCCGTGTGCATAATTAAATGTTCTTAATTGACTTGACAGAGATGATGGCATCTACTCTCAGCTGCTCCGTTTGCTTCATCCTTTCTTTTTCTGGAAGTTTTGGCCATATCTTATTTCCTCTGTGGTTTGAGTTTCAGACAAGTGTTTTGGAAATATGTCATGGAAAGAATCACAGTTTCTAATATTTAAAATTTTGACTCTAGTTTCTTCTAAAATATGAACGTTTTTGCAGTCAGGTGAAATCATTGCATACCTGCTTTCATATATTTACTTTGGTTCTTAGAATTTCCAAACTCAGTTGAGTAGATTTTGTTTGACTCCAAATACCAAAAAAATGAGGGGAAAAAAAAAATAGCAGGCAGGCCCTTCCCAGGTTAGGGGACAAATGGCACCAATCTCAGCCCTTCCTAGAATGCATTGCTGAATATCCACCTTCAGAAGGTGGGACAGAAGCACCGATTCCCTGCAGGCTCACTGCACCCTCATTTGCTGCACTGAAGCAGGAAATACATGAGCATCTGGTTCTGGGGAACCCCAATCTTATATTGCTGTGCCAACTACTAGGGCTGTGTAGCAGTTCAGATGGGAGAGACCTCCATCAGCTGCACCCAACACGCAGGCAAAGTTCTTGACTTCCAAATAGTCCAAATGCTTGGGAGGCCTCACTGTCATGGTAACCGTCCTCACTGATCATCTCCTATCTCTTCAGAGTTCCTCTGTGGAAGAATCCTTGGCTGAATTACCAGGAATCTCTGGATTCAGACCCTCCAAACCTCTATTCCTTGCTAGTATGAGGCTGCAGGAGAAGGCCAGCACCACCACCACCAATATCCTTTATTTGTTATGAGTCAGGCCAATACCCAAGCCTCTAGCCAGCCCTGCCTGTGGCAGAGCACTTGCCTGTGGTGGGAAATCACCCTCAGACAGAGATGCAGGGAGGTCTTGCGAGGGAAAAGTTTCCTGGTGGATTCCAGAAGGGCTAGGAATATGGGAGTGATATGGGGAGTATCTACTACTACTTGTGAGGCAGACAACCCCACTGTCCCCACGTCTTCTGTGAAGTGGCCAGCAATTTTTCTTATCAAAAGGAAAACAATAACACACACACATGCATAAATTCAATCCCTCCCAGAGAAGTCCACTGTACTCAGAGTAGGAATTTGTAAAAATAGGTTAAAGACACATAGAGTGAAAAACATTGGAGAGTGGTTTCGCCTTGAGGCATGTGGTCAGCCTTTTGTAACCTGTCCCTGATCAGTCATTGCCTGGGGTCTCAGGGAGANCTATCTCTTCAGAGTTCCTCTGTGGAAGAATCCTTGGCTGAATTACCAGGAATCTCTGGATTCAGACCCTACAAACCTCTATTCCTTGCTAGTATGAGGCTGCAGGAGAAGGCCAACACCACCACCACTAATATCCTTTATTTGTTATGGGTCAGGCCAATACCCAAGCCTCTAGCCAGCCATGCCTGTGGCAGAGCACTCGCCTGTGGTGGGAAATCACCCTCAGACAGAGATGCAGGGAGGTCTTGCAAGGGAAAAGATTCCTGGTGGATTCCAAAAGAGCTGGGAATATGGGAGTGATGTGGGGAGTGTCTACTACTACTTGTGAGGCAGACCACCCCACTGTCCCCACGTCTTCTGTGAAGTGGCCAGCAATTTTTCTTATCGAAAGGAAAACAATAACACACACACATGCATAAATTCAATCCCTCCCAGAGAAATCCACTGTACTCAGAGTAGGAATTTGTAAAAATAGGTTAAAGACACATAGAGTGAAAAACACTGGAGAGTGGTTTTGCCTTGAGGCATGTGGTCAGCCTTTTGTAACCTGTCCCTGATCAGTCATTGCCTGGGGTCTCAGGGAGAGAGGTGTTATTGATTTCCTGAGAAGGGGATTGCAGAGAGCTCACAGTAGCTGGCAGACAGGTGTGCTGGCAGCTAAAAGGGAGCAGGGTGGGCAGTAACAGTGTCCATGACATTTCTGTTTCCCATCATGGCCCTAGTGCTTACTAACTGTTTGAAACCCTTCTATGATTGTGATTTAGCACATTGAAGACGCATCTAATGTGATGCTGGGAGTATCTGACAATGGTGGACTGCAGTGTTATTTTCCATCCACTCCCTTTCCTCCAACATGATTTTCATTAAGCCAAGTTGGCAAGTCAGAGAGACCAAACAAACATTTCAGGTAGCTGTATTGCCTATGAGTGGGAATAATATGCTCTCATGCCTTGCGGCATTTCCTCCGCCCTAATGTGTTGTAATGACATAAAAATGTCCTTGCCTCATCCTCAGAAGGTTTCATAATATGTTCCCAAGCAAGTGGTTAGAGAATTTGAACAACCTTTTCAGTATTAACTAGTTGAGGATGTTTAGATAGATCCAGAATTTAGGAAGGAATAAATAACAACTAGAGTTTTTTCTCTCCCATTGGACCTAATGAACAGAGAGTCAAACCTTCCACTTAGGAGAACAACTTACTAATGGTAGAGAAAACATTTTTGGGAGGTAGAGATCAAAACCAAGGTTTTCATAATGGAAAGAACCTGTGGAATCTGTGGAGTCAAAAGTAAAATTTACTATGTGCTTCTGCTTGACCTTCAGACTAATGCAAATTGAAATGGCAGAATTGATCTCCTTAATTTATGACATTGCAAAAGGGGACAGCAAACTCTTCCTTTCCTGCTTCTCAGAGAAACCTTGCCTTAATTCTCCTTGAAGAGGCATTTTTCTATTCTGAAGGAAATTCTCTTCAACTATAGCATTGATTTCAGAAATCTTGCTTGTCTTGCTAAAGGTTATTACTATTGTTGTTAATTTGCAGAAAAAAAACTTATTGTAAAAAGAAAAATCCAAAGTTATTCTTTGGATATATAATGGTCATGGAAAGGATTATCAGCTTAGGGAAGCAAAGGCTTTTTCAAACTGGACTTTGAGTCACCTTCCTGAAGTGAGAAAAGAAAGATAAGGCAATATAGAAGATGCCTAAATTGACTGTTGGCAGCCTGCTAAATTGACTTCATGCTCAAAAACCTTTCACTTCTTACCAATGACATAATCCCCAGTAATGTCTAAACCAAAACCTTAATTACTTCTGCACTTGTTACTTTTGGCATGAAGGGAGTAATTTGAGGAGAGTTTTATTTTCTAAATGTACTAATATACCAAGAAAATGTTTTGTTTGGAAGTCATATTTGTGAAATGCTTGTAAAACTGAAAATCACTGTACATATGAGAAGCATCATTACTGTTACTGGAGACAGACTTGGGAAGTATTTGCTAGGTACCGCTGGCCTTTGTGGAACACGCAGAGGTTCAGAAAGAGGGTGTGACGGGGCTCTGGATGTTAACCACTGACACCCATCCTTCCACCAAAGGCCTTGGAGAAGCTCCCAGCTGGTCTTGGTATGGTGTGAGTCCTCCTCTGCTTCGGTCTCCTGGTTGATACTATGTTGGCCAAAGCTGTCTACATCCCACAGTACAATTGTAACCCTGGTCACTTCCTCTAGCTTTGGTAAATCCTAAGGCATTCTCTGGCTTCCCTGGTGGCTCAAATGGTAAAGAACCTGCTTGCAAAGTGGGAGACTCAAGTTGAAACANTGCTTCGGTCTCCTGGTTGATACTATGTTGGCCAAAGCTGTCTACATCCCACAGTACAATTGTAACCCTGGTCACTTCCTCTAGCTTTGGTAAATCCTAAGGCATTCTCTGGCTTCCCTGGTGGCTCAAATGGTAAAGAACCTGCTTGCAAAGTGGGAGACTCAAGTTGAAACACTGGATCAGGAAGATCCCCTGGAGAAGGGAATGGCTACCCACTCCAGTATTCTTGCCTGGAGAATTTCATGGACAGAGGAGCCTGGCAGGATACAGTCCATGGGCATTCTTGGTCATGAATGTGCAGTGACTCAGTATTCAAACTTATAACGAGCCTTCAATTTGTATGGTTGTTTCATGCTAGGTATTTTTATTCCTAATTTTTCTATCCATAAACCCATAAGGTACCTGAAGGGTGACTCCTCTCAGGTCTAAAGTTCTCTGTGAATTCCTTTTGTGAAGGGTGTTGTAGTACTTTTATGGTTCTCACAGATTCTTTGTGAAAAGATACTGACTTTTATACTGAGGGGGTCATGAGGATTTCCATCCCTTGCTGAGGAGAAGCTGTCTACTTTCTGGTAGTTTCCTATTTATCCTATCATTCCTTCTGGCAATACTTTGGCCAAAAAAAAAATATAATAATAATAATAATCTATATGTTTCACTTTAGAGACAGAGAGGTTCTGTTTAATTTTGGTTGGTAGAATAATGGCACTGCCTGTCCCCACAAATATACACAATATCTGGAGCTTTTGAATGTGTTATGTGGCAAAAATGGATTAAAGTTGCCAATCAGCTGACCTTCAAATAGGAGGACTGTTCTGGATTACTTGTATGAGCCCAGTGTGATTGCAAGGATCCTTAAGATTGAAAGATGGGAGGTGGGAGAGGAGGTCAATATGGTGCCATGTGAGAAAGTCCCAACACGTCACTGATGACTTTGAAGGTGGAGGAAGGGATCTAAAACCAAGGGAAGTGGGCAGCTTCCAGAAGTGGGAAAAGGCAAGGATTCTTCTTATAGACTCCAGCAAGGAATACAGTCAAAACCTGGATTTTAACAACGAGACCCGGGTTAGATTTCTAACCTACAGAACTGTAAGATACATTTGTAAAGATTGAGGTCACTAATCTTGTAGCAACTTGTTATGTAACATTAGAAAACGAATACAGTTATTTTATTTCAAATTTTACTTGGGGTTCCTGGGATGTGGACAATTTGTACTATAATTTTGTTGTTGCTACTTGGTAATGGTTATGATTCACTGAGTCCTCACTGCAGACCCAGGGCCTGCTCTAGGTGCTTTGAAGAAGTTACTTATTTATCCTGTACATCTATGATGGTAATACATTAGCATCCTAGCTTTCCAGAGAGAAAACCGCAGCTGAGCAGTAGGTAACATGGCCAGGTTCTCACGACTTGTTCTCCGTGGAACTGTGAGATAGCACGGGCAGATTTCAAAAGCAGGTCGGGTTCTCCTGACCTCTGTGCTGCCTTGATTTGCCACATGGGCAAGGAAGCTGATTTCGTGGTTGGGAAATTTTAAGTCCTGAATCTCTCGATGAGATGGTACTAAAGCCAGTGCAACTTCTCTGGGCATGTGGTCGTCAGGGTGGACTTGTTAGTAAATCCCCAGGCTTGTTGAGAAACACAAACATCCCCAGCCTGGAAGGAGAGAAACTTTCCAGCTGTGCATTATAAATATTATAGAGGGGGTGGGACTGAGAAGGGGCTTCTCCAGTGGCTCAGTGGTAAAGAATCTGCCTGCACACAGGAGCTGCAGGACATGTGGGTTCAGTCCCTGGGTTGAGACGATCCCCTGGAGGAGGGCATGGTATCCCATTCAAGTATCCTTGCCTTGAGACCCATGGATAGAGGAACACGGCAGGCTGCAGACCATGGGGTTGCAAAGGGTTGGACATGACTGAAGGGAGTTAGCACAGGACTGGGAAAAGGGTGGAATGGGAGGAGGAGAAAGCATGGGATGTCAGGACAGAAGTCCTAGGCACCCAACTGTGAACAGACTGTGGTCTCTATTACCTCTTTTAATAAGTATGATGTCTTTATCTTCTGGAGTGAAGTATGGCTTAACCTTACAAGAATCCATGTAGTTTGTGGAAAACTGATGAATGTGCAGTGAAAGCAGAAATGTAACGTAACAGTATTGTCCCCACAGTCATGATTCTCCTACTTTTCTGGGCAACCTACCCTCCACAGGGCACAGCAACCCCTTAACCCATCTGTTTCCACTCGGCCAACTAATTTAAAAGAAAGAAAAATTGAGTCTCCATACTGAAATAGCAAAACAAATCACAGTGCTCTTGATGAGAAAACAATGAGATATATTTTGGGCTTTTATTTAAGACTACGAAGTAAAAGTATTCCATCATGCTTGAAAATAAAAATAACCATTGTTGCATAAAGATAAAAATAAAGGATTCTTTCAGCCTCACACTAGCCCTTCCACTGCGCTCTGAGTGCTTTGCTGTAGGACATCTGTATACCATCAATTTGAAGAATGAGTATGTAAAGGTACAAAAAATATATTCTCCATTGTCCCAGGTCATTTCACGTTTATCTTTCAGAATGCTGAGCTGATTTTTTTTTTTTCTTGCTCTTTAGTCACTTCAAGCTTTAGGGTTGTCCAATTACGTTAAAACTCCTCTCAATAATTTAGATTAATGTAAGTCTCTTCAATGGAGTTTAGTATAAATAACATGAAAAATGAGACCATTAAAGAACTCCTTTGGCAGCTTTATATAGAAACACAAGCATGCAATATAGTGGTAATATTAATAATATACTGTTTTATGTTTCATTCCAAAGGATTTCAAAGAGCTTTACCAATGTTACAAATAATATGTGTGTATACAAGTAATGCATGAATGCATTAACCTTATAGATAATCCTAATATGATTAGCTCTCTCCTCCCTAATTTGAGCCTTACTATTTTTATTCTCCATATTTATGTTTTACATACCTCTTCTCCTCTTATCATTCAAGCAGCGAGAACCCAAACCTTTTTTTGTTTTTTGCATTCCCTCAGTAAACATGCTGGAACTTGTACTCCTACTCTATGTGTATGTTGTTACCTATAAACCATTCATCTATGTTGTGGTGCTGATGTGTAAGTGATAAAACAGACACAGAAATATAGAAGGGGAAGATGAAAACATCAAAATGAAATACACAAAACTGGAAAGTGTTCCTTCTTCTGAGGCTTTACCCCTTTCATTAGCTAACCTCTCAATACACAATAAACACTAAAGAGAAATTTAGTGTTAATGGTGCAGGATGTAAGTGTACATTTCAAGTAATGTTCTTGATATTTCTTTTTAGTTAATTTTTAATGAAGAAAGCTTTTAAATATGAAAAAAGTCTAAAATATATGATAGTAGGGAGAATAGTATAATGAACCCCCACTTTCATCACTTGCTTTCAATAATTATCAACATTTTGGATCATTATTATTAGGTCATAGTTTTTACCTGGTAATATGGCTAATAAAGAGCTCATAGAGTGAGGTAATGCCTCACTCCACCATTTTCTTTATGCTCATTCTATTTGCACTTCTAGTATTACTTTTAATTCATGATTTCATAGGAGAAATATACAAAGTGCATCAGGTCATCTGAATCCAGTTTTCTGCATCTGAGGATTCAGCCAACTGTGTGTTCTACATTTATGATCTGAGGTTGGTTGAATCCATGGATGTGGAACTAGGGATACTGAGGGCTAACTAAAGGTCTTGAGCATCCTCGGAGTTTGGTAAGGGCTGGGCATCCTGAAACCAATCCTCCACTAATACCTAGGGACAAACATATTGTATTTGTACTGTTTGTATTGTTTTGCATAGCAAAATACGATAGATTTGGTAGCTTAAACAACAGAAATTTACTTTCTCACAGTTCAGGAGGCTGGAAATCTGAGATCAAAGTGCCCAAAGGGTTGGTTCTTGGTGAGAGATCTCTTCCTGGCCTGTACATAGCCACCTTTTCCCTGTGTGCTCACATGGTTTTCCCTCAGAGAGAGAGAGAGTCAGCTCTCTGGTATCTCTTTTTATCAGGGCACTTACTGGGTTCCCTGGTGGCTCAGATGGTGAAGAATCTGCCTGCAATGGACGAGACTTGGATTCGATCCCTGGGTCTGGAAGATCCCCTGGAGGAGGGAATGGCTACCCTCTCCAGTATTCTTGCATGGAGAAATCCATGAACAGAGGAGCCTGGTGGGCTATTGCCCATGGAGTTTCAAAGAGTTGGACATGACTAAGCAACTAACACCTTCACTTTCACTTTCATCCCCATTGGGCAGGGTTCCCACTTCTCAGGACGACACCTAGTCCTAGTTACAACAGTCCCATCTACAGATACCATCACAATGGAGGTTCAAATTCATTACCATAAATTTTGGGGGGACAAAATTTAGTACATAACTTTGGTCTAATTTTATGTAATACTGGACAAATAATAGAAATTATACATTTTTTAAACTGATACTTAACTACTCTATCCTGGAGGAGGGCATGGCAAACCACTTCAGTATTCTTGCCTGGAGAATCCCCACGTACAAAGGAGCCTGGTGGGCTATAGTCAATGTGGTTGCAAACAGTCAGACAGGACTGAGTGACTAAGCACAACTATTGTATATCACAAGATGCTAAAAAGGAAAAAATGAGGGAAGGAGACACTGGCTGTGAACCCCTTTCTTCCCCAGATGCTTGTCATCTTAAACATACTACAAGATACATGGCGTGAGAAAACCAGAGTCAAGAAATAAATGATATACTAGTAAAGTTGATTTTTATGTTATTGTTCAGAAGAAAATATATATCAAGGCTCCTGTGCATGAGACCTTTTGAAGGAGGTCACCATTTTCTTCATTACCTCCAGGATAGTTTGGTCTCAGGTCCTTTGACCTGAGGGAACACAGCCCTGGACAGGGAGGGAACACAACCCCGACAATCAACAGAAAATTGGATTAAATATTTACTGAGCATGGCCCCAGTATAGTTTGAAGAACTATACAAAATAGGTCATCAGATAATCACGATTGTGTGATCATTCACCTAGACATCCTTGAATGAGAAGTCAAGTGGGCCTTAGAAAGCATCACTACGAACAAAGCTAGAGGAGGTGATGGAATTCCAGCTGAGCTATTTCAAATCCTAAAAGATGATGCTGTGAAAGCACTGCAATCAATATGCTAGCAAATTTGGAAAACTCAGCAGTGGCCACAGGACTGGAAAAGATCAGTTTTCATTCCAATCCCAAAGAAAGACAATGCCAAAGAATGCTCAAACTGCCCTACAATTGCACTCATCTCACATGCTAGTAAAGTAATGCTCAAAATTCTCCAAGCCAGGCTTCAACAGTACATGAACGATGAACTTCCAGATGTTCAAGCTGGATTTAGAAAAGACAGAGGAACCAGAGATCAAATTGCCAACATTCATTGAATCATCAAAAAAGCAATAGATATCCAGGAAAACATCTACTTCTGGAGAATCCCCACGTACAAAGGGCATTTTGCCTATGCCAAAGCCTTTGACTGTGTCGACCACAACAAACTCTGCAAAATTCTGAAAGAGATGGGAATACCAGACTACCTGACCTGCCTCTTGAGAAATCTGTATGCAGGTCAGGCAGTAACAGTTAGAATTGGACATGGAACAACAGACTGGTTCTAAATAGAAAAAGGAGTATGTCAAGGCTGTATATTGTCAC
>SJYA01001365.1:1841454-1945801 GCA_006410615.1 Neotragus moschatus | reverse complement strand
AAAAATGAGACCATTAAAGAACTCCTTTGGCAGCTTTATATAGAAACACAAGCATGCAATATAGTGGTAATATTAATAATATACTGTTTTATGTTTCATTCCAAAGGATTTCAAAGAGCTTTACCAATGTTACAAATAATATGTGTGTATACAAGTAATGCATGAATGCATTAACCTTATAGTTAACCCTAATATGATTAGCTCTCTCCTCCCTACTTTGAGCCTTACTATTTTTATTCTCCATATTTATGTTTTACATACCTCTTCTCCTCTTATCATTCAAGCAGCGAGAACCCAAACCTTTTTTTGTTTTTTGCATTCCCTCAGTAAACATGCTGGAACTTGTATTCCTACTCTATGTGTATGTTGTTACCTATAAACCATTCATCTATGTTGTGGTGCTGATGTGTAAGCGATAAAACAGACACAGAAATATAGAAGGGGAAGATGAAAACATCAAAATGAAATACACAAAACTGGAAAGTATTCCTTCTTCTGAGGCTTTACCCCTTTCATTAGCTAACCTCTCAATACACAATAAACACTAAAGAGAAATTTAGTGTTAATGGTACAGGATGTAAGTGTACATTTCAAGTAATGTTCTTGATATTTCTTTTTAATTTTTAATGAAGAAAGCTTTTAAATATGAAAAAAGTTTAAAATATATGATAGTAGGGAGAAAAGTATAATGAACCCCCACTTTCATCACTTGCTTTCAATAATTATCAACATTTTGGATCATTATTATTAGGTCATCGTTTTTACCTCGTAATATGGCTAATGAAGAGCTCATAGAGTGAGGCAATGCCTCACTCCACCATTTTCTTTATGCTCATTCTATTTGCACTTTTAGTATTACTTTTAATTCATGATTTCATAGGAGAAATATACAAAGTGCAGCAGGTCATCTGAATCCAGTTTTCTGCATCTGAGGATTCGGCCAACTGTGTGTTCTACATTTATGATCTGAGGTTGGTTGAATCCATGGATGTGGAACTAGGGATATTGAGGGCTAACTAAAGGTCTTGAGCATCCTCGGCATCCTGAAACCAATTCTCCACTAATACCTAGGGACAAACATATTGTATTTGTACTGTTTGTATTGTTTTGCATAGCAAAATATGATAGATTTGGTAGCTTAAACAACAGAAATTTACTTTCTCACAGTTCAGGAGGCTGGAAATCTGAGATCNTCAGCAGTGGCCACAGGACTGGAAAAGGTCAGTTTTCTTTCCAATCCCAAAGAAAGGCAATGCCAAAGAATGCTCAAAATATCGCACAATTTCACTCATCTCACACGCTAGTAAAGTAATGCTCAAAATTCTCCAAGCCACGCTTCAGCAATACGTGAACCGTGAACTTTCAGATGTTCAAAAGAGCTTTACTGTTCCCCATTTATTAAGCTTGGGGGCATTAATCATGGGGGGAGCAATAAATGTCGAAACTGATACAATGAGTGAATGACCTTCCCAAGGTCACGCAGCTAGTGCCTGGCTGAGGCAAACGGAGGGCGAGCTCTGTTACATCCACCAGGGCAACTTGAACCTGAGATGATGGATCTACTGCAGAGAGGGTTCCTCACCACACCCAGAGAGCCAGAATTGCAGACTT
This sequence comes from Neotragus moschatus, assembly GCA_006410615.1. Lineage (NCBI taxonomy): Eukaryota > Metazoa > Chordata > Mammalia > Artiodactyla > Bovidae > Neotragus > Neotragus moschatus. The sequence continues at coordinate 1,944,190 of SJYA01001365.1, read as the reverse complement.
ACCCTGCTTTCCACTCTCATCCTGAGACCCGGGAGAGTGTCAAGTTGGGGCAGGGAGAGCCTTCTCAAGATGAGGCATCCGCTGGGGATTGACTGGCCCACCTGACTGAGCTTCCTATGTCAGGATTCCAGAAATATCTAGCTCCCTAATCATTATGAAATCTTGCCTTGTCTCTTAAAAGAGTGCTCCCTGCCTCCCAGAATGAAAAAGTAAAATCCACATCTGGTTTATTTTCCAGAGAGAAAGTAACTCTGCCTTTCTAAGGTGGCAAAGAATCTTTCCACGTGATTCTTACCTGTGGCAGGACCAGAGGTATGCTCCCCTCAGGCCCTAACCTTCATTAGTTTCTAAGAAATAAAAAAAAAGAAAAAGAAAGGAACAAAAACCATGCTCTGCATCTCACTGTCATCTTTTCCTAGGCTAAATGCAGGAGAGTGTTGCCATAGCAACCGCAGCAGAATTTAGGACATAGAAGATATTTTGGCCCTGCTGCATCATTGACCAAAAGTTATGCCATGTGACTGTGACAGAGTCATGACTGTGGCTGTATGTCTCCCTCTCAAAGTTAAGCACATTTTGGTTACTAATTTTCTCTTCTGTTTATCCTGAACACTTGGTACCTTGCTTCATGTCCAACTCACCAATTCAGATACAATTTTCTATATTCTGATTTCTGATCACCAGGTCAGCAGCAGAGCAAAGCATATAAGGTTGTCCCTGGGTATCTGAGGGGCATCAATTCCAGGACCCTCACAGACATCCCATTTTAAATCTACAAAATCAAAATTTGCATTTTGGCAAGATTACTAGGAAATTCAAATGAATCTTAAAAGTTGAGAAACTACCCTCCCCATCTCTGGATGTGGAAGTTTATCTTTTAGGCATTGGGATACTCCAGGAATTCTTGGCTATGGCTCACACACCCCCATCACATAAATAGCACATCCTGTGAATGGGTACCCAGCCAAATTTGAATATTGGATGTACAGTGGATAGCTTTTTATTTTTGGTCCCATTCAATATTTGAGACACATGTAAAACAAGAAAAGTCATTTGTGGCAATTCTGTCTAGGTCTTACTGGAGGTTACTGTCAATCTTGACCATGACAGTTGTCACCCAGACGTATTGAAGCTATCCGTGCAGTGGTTAATTTTATGTGTCAACTTGACTGGGGTAGATACTTGGTCAACATTCTTCTGGGTGTGGCTATGAGGGTATTGGTTGAGATTAAAGTCCAAAGTGGGTGGGCCTCATCCAATCAGTTGAAGTATTGAAAAGACTGACCCTCCCATAAGTGAGGGGAACTTCTCTTACATGGTTGCCTTGCACTAGAACAGCAGTCTTTTCCTGCCCTTAGGCTTGAGCTAAAACATTGAATCTTCTTGACTCAGCCTATAAGCTTTTGGACTAGAACTTAACATCATTTTGTTCTTCTGGTGCTCAGGGCTGAAACTGCATGACTGCATGATCCATCCTTCTGGGTCTTTAGCTTGCTGATGGCAGATCCTGGGACTTCCCAGCTTCCATAACCACATAAGCTGATTCATTATAATAAATCTACACACACACACACACACACACACACACACACACACACACACTATTGGTTCTGTTTTGCTGGAGACCCCTGAGTAACACACTCTGCTGCTAAGTAGTCTCACATGATTTTTTGTCAGTTAGCCAGCATTGGGTCTTCCCCATGTGAAACTGGCAGGCTGATCCAAGAAAAGCCAATGCTTTAGTTCAAGTCTAAAGACAGGAGAAGACTCCACAGGGCCACCTAAGGACATGGTGACTGGCCTAGTGGTGGGTGAGCCATCCATGACAGAACAAGAGACAGTACATCCAGTAGGGAAGCCAGTCTTCTTGTACCCTGATCTAAGAAGTGATATCTCACATCCCAGTCCTTTGCCGTATTCTATTCACAAATCACTACATCCAGTCCACATGCAAAGGAAGAGATTACTCAAGGATGTGAAAGTCAGGAGGTAGGAATCACTGAGGGCCATGTTAGAGGCTGCCTGCTGTATCCTTACTTCTTCCCACCTGCATGGAAATAGGACTAGAGTAGGACATAGATCCTCTAATTAGCAGTTTGTATTTCAGAAGTTGATAAAAGTTATAAGAAGATGGTGAAGTATGAACCTCACTTATACAGATGATGGGCATTTCTATGATATGGAGATGGTGCAAAGAACCCTAGGAAATGGATTCAGTAATTCAGCTTAATGCTGGCAGGAGGGTCCTGTTTGGTCTAGAGATAACTGCCTGGGGGGTCTGCTTCCTGGTAGCTCTGCCCCTGGCTCTGCCTCTAGGAATTTCTTCTGCGTTTCACTCAGAGATTTCTGTATAGACTCCCGGGTCCTCTCAATCTTGGTAAAATTACATTCTAGAATTGAAAGAGAAATGTCCCCATAGATATTTTATTTAACATTTTACAAACAAAGTGCCCTTAGAGAGTGGATAAAGTCAAAGTCGGATCATGGATGGGGAGGAGGCTGTATTACAGAAAAATGATCCAGAAAAGATTCTTCTTTTAAAGGGCATTCCCAGAGCTTATTCCCACAGAGAGAAAAGGGACTCTTTCCCTTCCATCTTGCCTGTCCCCTCCCTGCTCACAGAAAAACGAGTCACGAATGTTATTGCACCAGAGACCAGCTTTGTTCAGAATCCAATCATATTCAGAGTGTTTTATGGTAGGGGAAAATGGGATGAAATATAAACGGAAAGAAANGATAGCTTTTTATTTTTGGTCCCATTCAATATTTGAGACACATGTAAAACAAGAAAAGTCATTTGTGGCAATTCTGTCTAGGTCTTACTGGAGGTTACTGTCAATCTTGACCATGACAGTTGTCACCCAGACGTATTGAAGCTATCCGTGCAGTGGTTAATTTTATGTGTCAACTTGACTGGGGTAGATACTTGGTCAACATTCTTCTGGGTGTGGCTATGAGGGTATTGGTTGAGATTAAAGTCCAAAGTGGGTGGGCCTCATCCAATCAGTTGAAGTATTGAAAAGACTGACCCTCCCATAAGTGAGGGGAACTTCTCTTACATGGTTGCCTTGCACTAGAACAGCAGTCTTTTCCTGCCCTTAGGCTTGAGCTAAAACATTGAATCTTCTTGACTCAGCCTATAAGCTTTTGGACTAGAACTTAACATCATTTTGTTCTTCTGGTGCTCAGGGCTGAAACTGCATGACTGCATGATCCATCCTTCTGGGTCTTTAGCTTGCTGATGGCAGATCCTGGGACTTCCCAGCTTCCATAACCACATAAGCTGATTCATTATAATAAATCTACACACACACACACACACACACACACACACACACACACACACTATTGGTTCTGTTTTGCTGGAGACCCCTGAGTAACACACTCTGCTGCTAAGTAGTCTCACATGATTTTTTGTCAGTTAGCCAGCATTGGGTCTTCCCCATGTGAAACTGGCAGGCTGATCCAAGAAAAGCCAATGCTTTAGTTCAAGTCTAAAGACAGGAGAAGACTCCACAGGGCCACCTAAGGACATGGTGACTGGCCTAGTGGTGGGTGAGCCATCCATGACAGAACAAGAGACAGTACATCCAGTAGGGAAGCCAGTCTTCTTGTACCCTGATCTAAGAAGTGATATCTCACATCCCAGTCCTTTGCCGTATTCTATTCACAAATCACTACATCCAGTCCACATGCAAAGGAAGAGATTACTCAAGGATGTGAAAGTCAGGAGGTAGGAATCACTGAGGGCCATGTTAGAGGCTGCCTGCTGTATCCTTACTTCTTCCCACCTGCATGGAAATAGGACTAGAGTAGGACATAGATCCTCTAATTAGCAGTTTGTATTTCAGAAGTTGATAAAAGTTATAAGAAGATGGTGAAGTATGAACCTCACTTATACAGATGATGGGCATTTCTATGATATGGAGATGGTGCAAAGAACCCTAGGAAATGGATTCAGTAATTCAGCTTAATGCTGGCAGGAGGGTCCTGTTTGGTCTAGAGATAACTGCCTGGGGGGTCTGCTTCCTGGTAGCTCTGCCCCTGGCTCTGCCTCTAGGAATTTCTTCTGCGTTTCACTCAGAGATTTCTGTATAGACTCCCGGGTCCTCTCAATCTTGGTAAAATTACATTCTAGAATTGAAAGAGAAATGTCCCCATAGATATTTTATTTAACATTTTACAAACAAAGTGCCCTTAGAGAGTGGATAAAGTCAAAGTCGGATCATGGATGGGGAGGAGGCTGTATTACAGAAAAATGATCCAGAAAAGATTCTTCTTTTAAAGGGCATTCCCAGAGCTTATTCCCACAGAGAGAAAAGGGACTCTTTCCCTTCCATCTTGCCTGTCCCCTCCCTGCTCACAGAAAAACGAGTCACGAATGTTATTGCACCAGAGACCAGCTTTGTTCAGAATCCAATCATATTCAGAGTGTTTTATGGTAGGGGAAAATGGGATGAAATATAAACGGAAAGAAAATGGTAGTAATGAAGGGCTTGGAGCCAAAAGCACCATTAAAATAAGAATATGAAATAAAATATTATTACATTTAACCATCTTAAGGTCTTTTGTTGGTGGTTTTTTAAAGTATGTTATGCAAATATTAGGAAAATTATTTTCACAGAACTCATATTCATTTGAGGCAGCCATGTAGAGCCAGTTTCTAATAATTGTAAGGCAATTTCACAAAAATAAATCTGATTCCATGGCGGCCTATCAACTTAAATTCTCGCAAAACAAAATGTCTTTCCAAAGTTTCTATTAAGCATGGGCAGGCCTTGTAAGCATATATGTATGTATTATATTAAACAAGAGTAGAAACAATTGAACTAAGTGGTTTTTACACTGAGTTCTCAGAGCATTTTCTACTTCCTATAACATCATCTATATCCCCAAAGTAGTCTATTCATTTAAGATTAATAGGATAAAATTAGAACCAGGTTCAATATGAAGATATCCCCAGTGATATGAGAATTTTCCGTTTACTTAGGTTACAAAATTTGGATAACATCCCCTGTTTAAATTTATCACAGAAACAAGACCTCTTACCCCCTGAAATTCCTGTAGAGAGAAAACATTTTTTGAGGGGTTTAAGTGCTTTTGCATAGGTGGTTAGGCTGAGCACACTAGAGTTCACATTTTCAAAAGGGCCTTTGGTTCTCGAAAGGCAAGAAAAAAATGGGGTTAGGTTTTCTCTGAGCTGTGTGCAGCTTATCATGTTTTGTCAGTATCTCAGGATCTCTCTCTTCAGTGCATGAAAGTGGGGTCTCACAGAGTCGGTCATCACTGAAGCGACGTAGCAGCAGCAGCAGGATATCTCTCTTAGCCCCCATCAACAGAGCAGTTTCTGAAAAATTAACTAAGTGATCAACTCAAAATATATTTATCATGTTAAAAGCAGTATCCTAGGAATAACAGAAGAAAGAGACAAATATGAAGTCATGTTTGCCTTCTAGGAACTTTCCAGCAAGTGTACTGGAAATGTCCATCACTAACTTTGCTGACACGTCCCAGCATTGTTCCTGGTACTTTGTGGGAGAAGAATCATTTCATTCCTACAACAGTTGTAATTCCCACCACTTACATGAAATAAGTTCCATTTTACAGGCAAGGGAATCTAGGCTAAAAGAGATGTTGAGAACTTTTTCTAAGGTAAAACACCTGGGTTGTGGTATACATCGTGCTGTGGGCTGAACTGTGTCTTTCTAAAAGTCATATGTGGAAGTCAGACCGCTAGTGCCTCAGAATGTGATAGGTAGAAAGGAAGACCACATCCGGACACAGGGAGAAGATGACCAAATACAAGCCCAGGAGAGAGAAAAAGCCACTGCTACCAACACCTTGATCTCAGATTTCGAGCATCTAGAACTGTGAGGAGACAAAGCCACCCAGAGTTTTATACAGCCCCAGGAAATGAATGCAGACAGGATTCAGATCCAGACTGGCTGGTGGAAGTATACATACTCTTCTACCATGTGGAGTAAAGCTATGTCGCCAAGCTTTTAATTTAGAACAACGTAGGAGAGTTGCAAGCACATGGCAGCAGAGAGTTAAAGGATGGAGCAGTCACCTCTCTGGTGGTTGAAAAAAAAAAAAGAGTCTCACATTGAAGAGGCACTTAAGATGGTCCTTGAAGGTGAGCAGGATTTGGCACAAACAGGTGGACCAAGAGTGCTGTAATCAGAAATCTTGGAATACTTGTCAAACTAGGAGCTGTTTTAGCCTGGAGAGAGAGTTGGGGACAGTAAGCTAAGATCAAATGTTGTTAACAGTTTTTTGTTTTTGTTTTTTGTACTACATACTTTGGCAATATGACTAAGTCTATGGATCCACTTTGCAGATTAATATTTTGTTTATATTATTTTTAAAAAAACAGGAACAAAAGTTTGTTTTAATTCATTTTTATTGGAATATAGTTGCTTTACAACTATAGTGTATAGCAAAATGAATCAGCCATACACGTACATATTACTCGCCTACTTCACCTAAGTCATGTGCTGCTCTTTGCAACGCCGTGGACTGTAGTTTGCCAGGCTCCTCTGTCCATGGGATTCTCCAGGCAAGAATACTGGTGTGGGTTACCATTTCCTTCTCCAGGGGATCCTTCTCTATCCAAGGATCAAACCTGCGTCTCTTATGTCTCCTGCATTGGCAGGTAGGTTCTTTACCCTTAGCACCATTTGGGAAGCCCTCATATACATATAATCCTTCCCTTTTGACCTTCTTTCCCATTCAGGCCAACGCAGTACATTAAGTAGGATTCCCTGTGCTATATTATATGTTCTCATCATTTATCTATCTTATACATAGTATCAATGGTGTTTGTGTCAATCCCAATCTCCCAACTCCTCCTACTTCCCACTTCCCTTTGGTATCGATACACTTTTTCTCTACATCTGTGTTTCTATTTTTGCTTTGCAAATAAAATCATCTATAACATTGTTCTAGATTCCACCTATATGAATTTTTATTGAGTTACACTTGCTTTACAATGCTGCTATTTTTGCTATATAGGAGTGAATCAGTTATATATGCATATCTATATATATATGCCTATATCCTCTCTTTTTTGAATTTCCTTCCCATTTAGATCATCACAGAGGACTGAGTGAAGTTCCCTGTAGCAAGCCCTCATTAGTCATCTATGTTATACACAGCAGTGCTTTTAGTTGCATGAAAAGTACTAAAAAAACTATGTTTAAAAACAGTTATCAAAATAAATATTAAGAAGTTAAGGTATATGATTAAAAAAACACACCGGTGCTCTTGGATTAATGCATTCAGTGACTAGATCTAGTGGCAAGACTAAGAACGACCATAATTTTGAAGTAATGAGAAGCATGTGTGATATTTTGAGATGTCTGCTGTACCAGCAGTGTGCTAGGAAAAGATCTGTAGTTTTTGCTGGTAACAAAATAATAGGTACTATAATCACTTACTGTGTTTTGTTGCCTACATTCACAATCAAAAGAAATGATAAATTTCAGTTAGTTAAAATGACTAGTAAAAATGAAGATTTCATTTTTCCATCCAGATTCACAGACCCCCTGACCTGAAGCAGTGGTTTGTAGATTCTATGGCTTTCTTCACCTGTTCTAGCATTTGATACAAGTTGTAGATCTTTCCACCTTCCCCCTTCTGGGGAAAAAAAAAAAAAAAAAAGCACATGTAAGCTCAATTTAGTCTACAATTTGAGGAGGTAAGTGAACTGCAAGTCCAGAAGGATACCAGACTAGAAAGACATATTTGGACTATCTCATGGAGGATCATGAATAACAAGACTTTCTACTGAAATTGACAGCTAATAATAGATAATTGGAGGGTTTTTATCACTAAAATCATGCAATTTGGTGTTCTCCCAGAAGACTTATCAATCTATTTCTTGAAAGGTCAAATAATCTCTTCTTGATGCTTCTTATCTTTACAAATGTACACATCTTTTACGTTTAAATACCTGCACGATCCTAATGATGCATTTTTCATGTAATTTCTTAGTAATGCAATTTTCTTGCATATGAACTTTGCAAAGCTGAAGCAATAGCAGAAGAAACTCCTGCAGAGCTTTCATCGAATGCACTGGTGACCACTGTGTCTCAGGAGCTGCGTGCACCATGACGGCTGAGAACTGAGCCATTGATCAACTGCCAAGTATTTGATCCAATTTATTTGTTAAAATGTCTGGAACAACTAGGCAAGTGGCACTACAAATGCTTAACCACAGAGCTGGCTAAACCACTCATTCATCAATTGATTTTTTTAGCTCGTATGACAGTTGGGAAACCTAAGAACCATCTCCTGACAGGTCATTCATTGGCATTCCACAGACCCAGTGGCTCAGGTGAAAGCACCTTCCTTTGCTCCCCTGTGCCATCTGCAGCACTGCTCAGGATATATCACAACACTCCCAGGAGGGAGCAGTCACAGTGTCAGAAGGAGAGTGGTGGTCCACAAGGACCCTTCAAAACTCATTCACTCTGGGGCTCAGCCTTAGAGAACACTAATGATTAAAGAAACATAGTCCTGTGGAAGTCAGCCAAATCCTTGACTTACACTTTTCAAAAGACAAATGTGGATCCATAGCAACTCACATAGGAAACTTTGACTTGTGTTTATGTCCACCACACTCTGCACAGATTATACACTCTGTGTAAGGCCATACAGTCTTTCACAAAACCTCTCTCAATTTCTGGGCTAGCCCTACTTTCATCTCTTACTTCCCTCTTCAATTTTCTTCATTTATTTATCAAGTAGGCTTTTCTAGCAAGGAGGAAGACTTTCTCATTCAAAGGAGGATGAAAGGAAGGGAGGAGTATCTGCTGGTGGTTGCATGACTCTCTTGGGTGGAGGCTGTGGACAATCTATGTGAATTGTTTTGTTCTGTCTCACAATCAAAGTCCGAAGGCTACTCCAAGTGGAAGGCATTCTTGCTGCTGCTGCTGCTGCTAAGTTTTTTCAGTCATGTCCAACTCTGTGCGACCCCATAGATGGCAGCCCACCAGGCTCCCCCGTCCCTGGGATTCTCCAGGCAAGAATCCTGGAGTGGGTTGCCATTTCCTTCTCCAATGCATGAAAGCGAAAAATGAAAGTGAAGTCTCTCAGTCATGTCTGACTCTTAGCGACCTCATGGATTGCATTCTTAGGAGCCATCAATTTACAGATGAGAGCAGGGAGGGTTTCAGAGAGGTGACGTGACTTTCCTCAACTCGTTTGTCTGTAAATGACAGAAAACCCTGAACCGGCTTGACAGAAAAGGAAATCTGTTGCCTTCTGTAACTGAAAAGCTGTAGAACAGCATCATCTCCAGGAGCAGCTGGATTTAGGTGTTCAGATCATGTTGCCAAAATATCTTGTTTCATCTTTCTGTTCTCTGTTGACTTTATTCCTTGGTAGCTTCTTCCTAAATGGTAACAAATTGACTTTGCAACGGCTCCAAGTTACAACCTCAGCAGAGAGAATGTCTCATCACTCACTGCTCCAGGTAAAGTTCCAGGGTGTATGCGCTGATCCAGAGTAGGTCATGTGCACATTCCTGGAGAACATTCTCTGGCTGTGATTGGCTGTACCTAATTCTTGTTCTTAACACTGTAACGCTGAGCTGGGATTGAGTGCATTGGAAAGAGATGGGTAGTTCACCAAAGAAAACAAGATGTTCTTAGTAGGCAAAGGGTTAAAAGATACTTGGAAGTAAGGAAGAGAAAAATTCTCAAGGTTGTAAAGTTAGCTGCTGGCAGAGAATCACACCAGAACAAGAGGCTGCCAGTGCCCCTCGGTGTAGTTAGTTACTCTTCTCCTACAGCCTCTGATTGCTCCTGACAAGATAGCTGAAGCATTGAGGACTTCAGTAGAAATCTTAGGATTAACCCTTTCCTTGTGGCTCAGATGGTAAAGAATCCACCTGCCAATGCAGGAGACTCAGGAGATGTGGGTACGATCCCTGGGTCAGGAAGATCCCCTGGAGCAGGAAATGGCAACCCACTCCAGTATTTCTGCCTAGAGAATTTCATGGGCAGTGGAACCTGGTGGTCTACAGTCCATGGGGTCACAAAGAGTCAGACACAGTTGAGCAACTAACACTTTTACACTTTCACTTTTCAGCCCTTTCAAATGCTGAACCTCTCTGTGGTTCAGCCTGCCAGTCTGGCTCTTTCTGAGGCCAGAAGCTTAGCTGGCAACCTGGGGCTCCTCTGTCCTGTGTGACCTTCTTAGATCATCTGCCTGGGACCTATTTCCTGTCTTGTTATTTCCAGGCATCTCCCAGCTATTGGGTCTCTCTTTATTGTTTTCCTGGACACAATACTTGCTCTGTTTGGTGTTCCACCTATTGCATGCTGCGCTGCCAAAAACAATGTCACCAGTCTTGCATGATCAAATTGTGTCTGTGTGTAGTCAAACAGTCGTGCCCAACTCTTTATAACCCCATGGACTGTAGCCCTCCAGGCTCTTCCATCCATGGGGATTCTCTAGGCCAGAATACTGGAGTGGGTTGCCATGACCCCCTCCAGGGGATCTTCCTAACCCAGGGATTGAACGCACATCTCACACATTGTAAGCAGATCGGGTCTCCTTATATTTTGACATCTGCCTGAACTGGACTAGTTTTCTGCACTTTTGATTGAATGGAGGTGTAATTTATCAAGATAATGGAGGCTGTCACTTATACCCTCATATTTTCCCCCACATAACTTTCTAATTCTGAGAGCTAAAGCCAATCTCTCTCTGCTACAGAGAATTCTTTCATTTAACAAACACAATTTTGCTTTAGACCCCCATAATTGTGTTAAAAAACTCAAATTCTCAAAACTATGAACGCCTCACTGTGCCTTTCAAGGCCTCTGAGTATTTCTGTAATTTTATTTTGTACCGATGTGTTAGTTACTGCTGTATAATATACACTACATTTCAGTGACACACAATAATAAGCATTCGATAATACCGGTAGGTTGGCTAGAGCTTGCTGATCTAAGCTGGACTTAGTTAGGCTTGGCTCCAAACTGCAAATTGTGTCTAGATCTGCTCAATGTCATTTATTCTACTTAGACCAGCAGCTATCCTAAGCGTGTTATTCTTATGGTAAAATGCTGGAGTATGAAAGGATAAGCACAACTATGTGAGAAAATTTCAAAATCTTTGGTCATGTCATGTCAGCAAATACAAAGCAAGTCACATGACCAGTCTAAATCAAGTGACAGGAAAATACACTCTGCCCATGGAGATGAGGTAGGGAAAATCAATATTTTCTAAATGCAACCTAATCTACTATGCTGCCCTTCTGCTTTCAGACTACATTCCATCAATGCTGGCTCTCTTTCTGTCCTTTGAACTCACTAAACTTGATCCTGCCTCAGGGCCTTTGCACTTATTTTCCCTTTGCTCATTCCTTTTTGCCACCAGGACTCACTTAAAGGGCTACCTGTTCAGAGAGACCTTCCTTGACCAACCTACCCCTGACCCATTACTTTCTATTAGATAACCCTTTTATATTTTTATTTTAGCACTTATCATGTCTAAAATTACCTTTCACACTTTGGGCATCTTATTGGGTTGGTGAACTTTTTATTCATTGTTCTCAGTGGGTGTGAGTTTGAGCAAATTCCAGGAGATAGTGAAAGACAGGAAAGCCTGGCATGTTGCTGTCCATGGAGTTGCAAGAGTTGGACACGACTGAGCAACTGAACAACAAAATCAGGTCTTAACAGTGATTATGAAAAGATCTTCCTTTGATTCCAAAGTGAAAATCTGTCTCTCTCTTACTCATTTTAGCATTTCCAGAATAAAGTACTTAGTAGACTGATGCATACATAGACGTTTCTACTCCGCTCTGCATCCTGAGATGGGGAGGCAGAAGGCTCTCTCCTCCTGTCTCCTCGATTTTGAATGTCCAGTTCCCTCTCTTTACTCCTCTTAATCCTAGAGGTAGTAACTTCTTTCTGAAGTTTCTAATATTTGATTACTCCAGCAACTTCTTTTTGTTCTTTCATTCTTCACAATCCAGTCTTTGTATCAAATCCACTCTTTCAAACACTTAGCATGATTTCTGCTTTTCTAATTGGACCTTGACTGATAAAAAATAATCCAAAATAAGTGTTTTGATCTCAACTGAACTTAACCTCTCTATGTGAAGCAGCTATTGTGTAAAGACTATTTTTTGGAGGCAGTGAGGGGAGGTGAGAAATGGATTCTGGTTACAGCTCAGCCAATATTTCTTTTCTTTTTTTTTTTTTGCCAAATAACAAATATTTTTATTTTTTATTTATTTACTTTTTCTTGCTTTTGAAGTTTTCTTTTTTTATATATAAATTTTTATTTTTTAGTTTGTTTTGCTTTACAATACTGTATTCATTTTGCTATACATTGACCTTCACCAACCACTTTACCTCTGTGGGTCTCCATTCATTTATCTACAAATCGAGGAGTTGAATGCCATCACCTCCAAGGTTTCTTCTGCCATAACGTTTGATGAATTGTGGTTTAATCATTTCAGAAAGTGAAAGTGAAAGTCGCTCAGTCGTGTCCAACTCTTTGTGACCCCATGGACTGTATAGTCCATGGAATTCTCCAGGACAGAATACTGGAGTGAATAGCCTATCCTTTCTCCAGGGGCTCTTCCCAACCCAGGGATCGAACCCAGGTCTCCCACATTGCAAGCAGATTCTTTAGCAGCTGAGCCACAAGGGAAGCCCAAGAATACTGGAATAGGTAGCCCATCCCTTCTCCAGCATATCTTCCTGACCCATGAATTGAACCGGGGTCTCCTGAATTGCAGGGATATTCTTTACCAACTGAGCTATTAGTAAGCCCCTAACTTCAACCCAAAGTTCATGTGAGCAGGCCACGAGACCTTCCAATTCTAACTTTAGTGAATCTCTTCATACCTCTTAACAATTTTAGAAAATTCTCACTTACGACATTGTTTTCATTTCTGAGAACAACCTAACTGTAGCTTAATTCCAGTTATTTTTTGGCTAGATTGGTTTTGCTCAAGGAAGGATAATTTAACTATTATAGACAAAATTTCCCTTTTCTTTATAAGGCTGCTCAAGGATGACCTTCATTCAGTGAACTCCTATTCTCCAACCCTGAGGTTTGTGCTAAACTACTTTCTCTCATAGTGTGAAGCTGCACGTTTTAGCTATTATTTCTTGCAAGTCAATATTCAGTCTACATACTCTTCTTGACATGGAGCAATAATAACAATAATAAAAGGAATAGATCAAATGTGTAACAGATGCCCAAGTGCAAATTGAGGTGAATGATTCAGGGTAAGGGTCATCACCTACATCACAAACATACCCAGCTGGTATCTGAGACAATTTATTTGGGAATGTGGAACACACCCTCAACCTTGAGCACTGAAATGAAAGAAGTATTGCGTTTTAATGTCAGTGAAACCAATGATACACTCAGGGTAACCCCACTCCTGTTTCAACCACGTATTCCTTTCAAACCTTAGTTCATCTCTGTGCCAAATTGGCTCCATTTTTACACTTAGGGAACAGTGCCAGAATCTTGAGCCAAAAAGGCTGAAACAGTTGGTTCCAGGGTCCTAATCAATGGACAACAGACTTCAGTGAGATGACATGAGCCTTCCACTGGAGCCAAAGAAACTGCTGAGATAGAGAATGAAATTATTGCCAAGGGGATGACAAAGAAGAGACACAGAATACAGCAGTAGATAATCTTGGTGATTTGTTTCCAGGCATTTTATAGTCATTCTATTTCATTGATTAATGACTCTGATTTCTAGGAAGTCACAATGGAAAAATGCCAACCTTGGGTATGCAATTTAAGTCTCTCAAACTGCATTTTAAGTGGGATCTGTCCATTGTCCTCAAGGCGATAGATGAGGATTTCCACATACCCACAGAAAAGTCTAATCTTTCCCATCTCTGGACTGAGTACCAATACCACCACTGGCCTTTTAGGAGGTTCTTTAAGAGCCTCTTGACTCCTTTCACAGTTACTATGGATGGAGGAAGTGTCAAAAAGAAGGAAGACTTGTGTTTGGATGCCAAATACTGAGAGATCTTTTCCAGCTTCAGATCCATGAGAAGTGATGATGCCTCATGTCATCACGTCTACTGTCGTTTTGGAGACAGAGATCTTGATTCTTTCCATTTACTTGCTCATTGTACAATTATTTTCCTTTTAGATCACTCAGAAAAAACTTCTATCTACTCCAACAAGTCAAGTCCTTCCACAAGACATTTTATTGAGACAATGCCTAGAGTTCATTGACATCAAATACTTTGAAAGGCATTAACAGTATCAGTAGTCATGTTCTTATTTAAATGGGTTCATATCTGAGTGATTGTCTAGTGGTCCATGAGGAAGATCACAGTAAACCTTACTGGGTTCCATTATCAGGTCCAGACAATATTGTTCAGCAAATAAAATTTATCTTCTGTCTATTGAACATTTTTTCCCCTTAAGGAATCTCTTATCTTCTTTCCTTTCTCTCAGCTTCATATCCTCATTTTCATTCTTCCTTTTAAAATCTCCTTTGAATAATGGATCTAACAAACTCATTTACACTTGGTTATGTAGGGCAGATGAGACCTACTTAATGTGTTCATTCTCATAATCAGTTAAGATAAAAGATAAGAAAGCAAGAAAGGAGAAAGCACTCCCAGTAGTTCACATTTAAAAAGATATAAACTCATAAATGGTAGAAGTAAGTGTCTAATTGCAGAGCTAAAGACATGAGTGAGTTGATAGGAACTTTTTAAACTGCATGATAACTCTACCTTCATGAACATCTAATTGTGGTTACCCTTGCCCAACTCTGTTAGCCCCAACTACAGTCATCACAATGAACACTTTCAATTCTAGGAAATATACTAGAATGTGAAATACTTTGGATGTGAAAATTGGCATCTCCAGTCAGAAGGAGATGGTCCAGTTTTACAGGGGAAAAAGTCGCTGATCTCATTATATATACAAATGATATGCTAAACATATGTAATGAAACACAAGTTTGATTTTTTTTTCTTCTTTTTTACCTTAAAGTGTATTTTGTATAAGAATCTTCTATAAAGCCACAAAATGAAAACTTTTCAAGTCCCAGGACTTTGCAGTCATTCTTAGGTAATAGATATCCTCTCAATAACTTTAAGTCATGGAGACAATCTCAGTTCACAAAATCAGAATGTCTAGAAGACATTGATTAAAATTATGGATGAAATTATGAATGATTTAGAATGAAATTAGCTCTGTGTTTGCAATTTTAGAGAAAAAAATAATTCTTTGAAAGTGTTCAAGTGGTCTCATGAAAGCCTCCTCTTTGGACTTTAGGTAAAGAAGGTAATACTCCTCTTCCTCCTTTCTGGGGGAACTAGAGACTCAGGATGACAACAGCTCTTTCTGAAGAAATATCCCTGTTACTTCACACAATGTACAGTTTTTATAGCCTTGATATTACTGAAGGGGTTAAGAGTGATGAAACTTGTTTTCTTATCATTACTTTGAAAATTATGTGTTTGGGTGTTTGTCCCACACCTACTTTGATAAACTGAACTTACCTTAGAGATACTTCGGTTGCAATTAAGACCGGAATGGTCCCACTTTAACATACCTTATATTAATAAACCGGTATTTCCCCTAGTGGCTTTAACTTGTAAGTTGGGCTTAGGTAGGGCCTCCCTGATCAGAAATGTTAGCTACTCTTTATCCTTTAACTGCAAACACGGAACCAGTATTTTATATGTCCAAACGATGGCTATATGGATTGAGAAAGGTAACTGATTAGACAGCTGTAGATATCGCAGAGACTTGAATTTGCTAAGTTAAATTTTCTTTTAAGCATTGAAGTTCCATGGGACAGTCTGTAAAGTCTTTGTAATCATGTTTCTGGAAGTTTAATCTTATTCCCTGGGAAACCAAATATAAGAACTATTTTAGTTATGATCTTAGAGACAGAAGGGTGAGTCAGAGATACTCTTTCTCACTGCACAAGCCAATGAAAAAAGTATTAAAATTAACCTTTGGTCTCATTCCACCAGTGCCTTGTTTCACCAGCCTGTACCTCTTTATATTCCAGGTCAACATAAACACACTGCTATTGTACTTAATGGCACAATGTTAAGGGTGGTGGTTTTGGTTGAGGGTGAGACAGTCTTGAAAACCTGCAGTGAATCCAAAATGGAACACAGGAACATAAGTGCCACACTCCATCCTACTGGGTTATTGGTCACCACGAATGTTTCTCTTTCATTCCTCAATTATCTTTTCCCTTTGTGAAGGACCATTTTCCAGAATCTTGCAAATATGTGCCCTGATTTTGTAGATTCCCTAAAAATTATTGCAACTTCTTTATATGTTGTTTCACACATCTCTTAATAAATCTTTTTATTAAACTTAGCCTAAAGAAACTGAGAAATTCAATAAACCATTCAAAAGGCTAGACTTGATTGTAAAGAAACCAGCATTTATACTCTTATTCATCAGAGCACTTGGTGAAGTCCTTCTTTGATGATAATATTGGGCTTTATCATGATAAATATAGTCCCTCCTCAATATGGCTCTATTTTTATTCCTTTGCTTTCCTGTGCTTTCTAATTATGCAAAGTATTCCTCTAGTAATGACCAAAGTCTGCCAAGGCTGGTGGCACAGGCTAGTGCAAGCAGTGGAAATTAAGAGATAAGAAAATATAAAGGATTGACATGCAACAGTAAATCTTTTGATTTAATGGGTGCGTGAGTAGTGAACCCATATGCTGCTGGTGATGGCTTTAAACTGTGTTTGCAAATTCTATGATACTTCTTCAAAAAGTGGAGTTTAAGTCTCCTTTTCATCAGTGTGAGAACCTAGTGACTAGCATATGTTAATGTGATGGCATGTAGCTGGAACTTCAGCTTTTCTCTCTTGGGTTATTGACTCTGAAAGAAGACAGCATGGTGGCCTAAGGGCACATCAAACAGTCCATGGAGAGGCTGCTGAGACAAAGATCTGAGGCTTCCTGTCAACAGCCATGAGAGTGAGTCATCTTGGATGCTGACCTTCCAGTTCCAGTCAAACTTTCAGATTACTGCAGCCCAAGCTGACAGCTTGACTACAGCATCATGAGGGACTCAAAGTCAGAAGCATCCAGCTAAACATTTCTTGAGTTCTTGATACATAGAACTTGAAATAATAATTATTTTTTTTAATCTATGAGTTTTGAGGGTAATTTGTTACGCAGCAACAGATAAATAATACATTTCTGAAAGCAATACTTTCTGCATGTCTCTGAAATGGAGAGATTCTGAAGTAGAATTGAGTTGAAGTTTCATCCTAGTGATAAAACACAAGTCTTTCTTTTGTTTACTGCAAACAACAAATGATTTGATTACTGTAAGAAGAGAATTCCTTGGCATAAAAATGGAACCTTTGGGAAAGCTGAAAACGGCAACAAAAAGCACTTGAGAGTTTTCCATTAAAGGTAACTGAAATCATTGAAGGCTACTGTTAGCAAGAGGTTTTTGATGTTGATAGAAAAGGGAGTAAGGGGAAAATGCAACACATTTTCTTAAGGAGCATTTTCATTTACCAAAAATAGAATCTTAGGGGCATTCACACACTAAATTTGGCAGGATTTTCAAAGCAGAAAAGCTTATTCAAACTCAGTTTGGTATCTTAGCAGAAAAGGGAAATGCCTGTACTTGCTATTGAGTCGGCTTCCCTAGTGCACCAGGGTCCTGCTCTGTCCATTGCAATTTCCCTACATTCTGCCTACACCTAAATAGTCATAAAAGGTCTCCATACGTACTTTAATAATCTCTCCTTGAACTGCTTAATTTGAGAGTACCATCTTGATCTTGCTGGTAGGATGCCTGGAGATCTGCCCCAAACCCACAATGTTGCCTTTTTGCCGATAGGTGGGCATTGGGCCTTATCGAGGTCAGGGTCACCTCATTTTAATTTGTGGCCCCAGCAGAGCATCCAGCCGACAGTAAGCAGTCAACACAAGCTTAACGAACATGTGAACAAACATACTCAGAGGAAGCAGAATTAAAACATACAGTAAGGCATAAGGGTGGAGAGAAAACTCATTCAACCAAGAAGTATATTTTGAATGAACCTGAGAAGCAATATAGTCTATCTCAAATAGTATGGAGCTTGAGAATACTGCAAGAAGCTGCATATTTTAAAAATTCTCTTCAGATAAAATGCAACCTCTAAGTCAAAATTTGACCTGTAAGAATAAGTTTTGTGTTTAAGAGCCGAATGCTTTGCAAACAGTCCAGCCTCACTGAATCTTCATGCTCCTTTTCTAGTTTTACCATGATAAGAAAGTCATTTAAACATTTGCAGCCTCAGTTTTCTCATCTGTGAGATGGGGATACCAATATCTACCTTTAAGTGTTGTTATAAAGGTCAGTGAGATCATATTTGTAAAGCCCTTAGTGTAGGGTTGAACACTGAGACAGAACTCAATAAATGAAAGCTTTTATGTTTTTGTTATGATTTCTCAAAAGGCATTATGATTTCTCGAAAGACATACAAAGCTAAAAATGGAGTAAACACAAAAATTAAAGATAATGTATGCTATGAATAATCTCTCTCCCTTTATTACACAATGTAAACTTGTACTCAAAATATGCTAGTCCCTGATCACTTAATCAGTCGTTATGCACTGAGTATTTCCATCCTGGCCTCCCTCCTATGTCAACTAAGCTTCTGCTTTAGGGCCTTTGCCCTTACTGTTTTATCTGCTTCAAAAGCTCTTCTTTCAGATATTTACACATCTCTATGATTCACTTCGTTCAGATTACTATACAAATACAACGGAGGTTTCACTTCTCCTTATCTGGCTTAACTTTTCTTTATAGTCATTATTACTACCCGGTATGTAGGCATACACTCAGCTCTCCATATCT
This sequence comes from Neotragus moschatus, assembly GCA_006410615.1. Taxonomy (NCBI): domain Eukaryota; kingdom Metazoa; phylum Chordata; class Mammalia; order Artiodactyla; family Bovidae; genus Neotragus; species Neotragus moschatus. Next base: position 1,925,335 of record SJYA01001365.1, on the reverse strand, counting down.
ACAGTTTCTGCATCCTCAATTTGGATTCAACCAATTGGGGACTGAAAATATATTTTTTAATTCTGCTGCTGCTAAGTCGCTTCAGTTGTGCNAGTGAGTTGATAGGAACTTTTTAAACTGCATGATAACTCTACCTTCATGAACATCTAATTGTGGTTACCCTTGCCCAACTCTGTTAGCCCCAACTACAGTCATCACAATGAACACTTTCAATTCTAGGAAATATACTAGAATGTGAAATACTTTGGATGTGAAAATTGGCATCTCCAGTCAGAAGGAGATGGTCCAGTTTTACAGGGGAAAAAGTCGCTGATCTCATTATATATACAAATGATATGCTAAACATATGTAATGAAACACAAGTTTGATTTTTTTTTCTTCTTTTTTACCTTAAAGTGTATTTTGTATAAGAATCTTCTATAAAGCCACAAAATGAAAACTTTTCAAGTCCCAGGACTTTGCAGTCATTCTTAGGTAATAGATATCCTCTCAATAACTTTAAGTCATGGAGACAATCTCAGTTCACAAAATCAGAATGTCTAGAAGACATTGATTAAAATTATGGATGAAATTATGAATGATTTAGAATGAAATTAGCTCTGTGTTTGCAATTTTAGAGAAAAAAATAATTCTTTGAAAGTGTTCAAGTGGTCTCATGAAAGCCTCCTCTTTGGACTTTAGGTAAAGAAGGTAATACTCCTCTTCCTCCTTTCTGGGGGAACTAGAGACTCAGGATGACAACAGCTCTTTCTGAAGAAATATCCCTGTTACTTCACACAATGTACAGTTTTTATAGCCTTGATATTACTGAAGGGGTTAAGAGTGATGAAACTTGTTTTCTTATCATTACTTTGAAAATTATGTGTTTGGGTGTTTGTCCCACACCTACTTTGATAAACTGAACTTACCTTAGAGATACTTCGGTTGCAATTAAGACCGGAATGGTCCCACTTTAACATACCTTATATTAATAAACCGGTATTTCCCCTAGTGGCTTTAACTTGTAAGTTGGGCTTAGGTAGGGCCTCCCTGATCAGAAATGTTAGCTACTCTTTATCCTTTAACTGCAAACACGGAACCAGTATTTTATATGTCCAAACGATGGCTATATGGATTGAGAAAGGTAACTGATTAGACAGCTGTAGATATCGCAGAGACTTGAATTTGCTAAGTTAAATTTTCTTTTAAGCATTGAAGTTCCATGGGACAGTCTGTAAAGTCTTTGTAATCATGTTTCTGGAAGTTTAATCTTATTCCCTGGGAAACCAAATATAAGAACTATTTTAGTTATGATCTTAGAGACAGAAGGGTGAGTCAGAGATACTCTTTCTCACTGCACAAGCCAATGAAAAAAGTATTAAAATTAACCTTTGGTCTCATTCCACCAGTGCCTTGTTTCACCAGCCTGTACCTCTTTATATTCCAGGTCAACATAAACACACTGCTATTGTACTTAATGGCACAATGTTAAGGGTGGTGGTTTTGGTTGAGGGTGAGACAGTCTTGAAAACCTGCAGTGAATCCAAAATGGAACACAGGAACATAAGTGCCACACTCCATCCTACTGGGTTATTGGTCACCACGAATGTTTCTCTTTCATTCCTCAATTATCTTTTCCCTTTGTGAAGGACCATTTTCCAGAATCTTGCAAATATGTGCCCTGATTTTGTAGATTCCCTAAAAATTATTGCAACTTCTTTATATGTTGTTTCACACATCTCTTAATAAATCTTTTTATTAAACTTAGCCTAAAGAAACTGAGAAATTCAATAAACCATTCAAAAGGCTAGACTTGATTGTAAAGAAACCAGCATTTATACTCTTATTCATCAGAGCACTTGGTGAAGTCCTTCTTTGATGATAATATTGGGCTTTATCATGATAAATATAGTCCCTCCTCAATATGGCTCTATTTTTATTCCTTTGCTTTCCTGTGCTTTCTAATTATGCAAAGTATTCCTCTAGTAATGACCAAAGTCTGCCAAGGCTGGTGGCACAGGCTAGTGCAAGCAGTGGAAATTAAGAGATAAGAAAATATAAAGGATTGACATGCAACAGTAAATCTTTTGATTTAATGGGTGCGTGAGTAGTGAACCCATATGCTGCTGGTGATGGCTTTAAACTGTGTTTGCAAATTCTATGATACTTCTTCAAAAAGTGGAGTTTAAGTCTCCTTTTCATCAGTGTGAGAACCTAGTGACTAGCATATGTTAATGTGATGGCATGTAGCTGGAACTTCAGCTTTTCTCTCTTGGGTTATTGACTCTGAAAGAAGACAGCATGGTGGCCTAAGGGCACATCAAACAGTCCATGGAGAGGCTGCTGAGACAAAGATCTGAGGCTTCCTGTCAACAGCCATGAGAGTGAGTCATCTTGGATGCTGACCTTCCAGTTCCAGTCAAACTTTCAGATTACTGCAGCCCAAGCTGACAGCTTGACTACAGCATCATGAGGGACTCAAAGTCAGAAGCATCCAGCTAAACATTTCTTGAGTTCTTGATACATAGAACTTGAAATAATAATTATTTTTTTTAATCTATGAGTTTTGAGGGTAATTTGTTACGCAGCAACAGATAAATAATACATTTCTGAAAGCAATACTTTCTGCATGTCTCTGAAATGGAGAGATTCTGAAGTAGAATTGAGTTGAAGTTTCATCCTAGTGATAAAACACAAGTCTTTCTTTTGTTTACTGCAAACAACAAATGATTTGATTACTGTAAGAAGAGAATTCCTTGGCATAAAAATGGAACCTTTGGGAAAGCTGAAAACGGCAACAAAAAGCACTTGAGAGTTTTCCATTAAAGGTAACTGAAATCATTGAAGGCTACTGTTAGCAAGAGGTTTTTGATGTTGATAGAAAAGGGAGTAAGGGGAAAATGCAACACATTTTCTTAAGGAGCATTTTCATTTACCAAAAATAGAATCTTAGGGGCATTCACACACTAAATTTGGCAGGATTTTCAAAGCAGAAAAGCTTATTCAAACTCAGTTTGGTATCTTAGCAGAAAAGGGAAATGCCTGTACTTGCTATTGAGTCGGCTTCCCTAGTGCACCAGGGTCCTGCTCTGTCCATTGCAATTTCCCTACATTCTGCCTACACCTAAATAGTCATAAAAGGTCTCCATACGTACTTTAATAATCTCTCCTTGAACTGCTTAATTTGAGAGTACCATCTTGATCTTGCTGGTAGGATGCCTGGAGATCTGCCCCAAACCCACAATGTTGCCTTTTTGCCGATAGGTGGGCATTGGGCCTTATCGAGGTCAGGGTCACCTCATTTTAATTTGTGGCCCCAGCAGAGCATCCAGCCGACAGTAAGCAGTCAACACAAGCTTAACGAACATGTGAACAAACATACTCAGAGGAAGCAGAATTAAAACATACAGTAAGGCATAAGGGTGGAGAGAAAACTCATTCAACCAAGAAGTATATTTTGAATGAACCTGAGAAGCAATATAGTCTATCTCAAATAGTATGGAGCTTGAGAATACTGCAAGAAGCTGCATATTTTAAAAATTCTCTTCAGATAAAATGCAACCTCTAAGTCAAAATTTGACCTGTAAGAATAAGTTTTGTGTTTAAGAGCCGAATGCTTTGCAAACAGTCCAGCCTCACTGAATCTTCATGCTCCTTTTCTAGTTTTACCATGATAAGAAAGTCATTTAAACATTTGCAGCCTCAGTTTTCTCATCTGTGAGATGGGGATACCAATATCTACCTTTAAGTGTTGTTATAAAGGTCAGTGAGATCATATTTGTAAAGCCCTTAGTGTAGGGTTGAACACTGAGACAGAACTCAATAAATGAAAGCTTTTATGTTTTTGTTATGATTTCTCAAAAGGCATTATGATTTCTCGAAAGACATACAAAGCTAAAAATGGAGTAAACACAAAAATTAAAGATAATGTATGCTATGAATAATCTCTCTCCCTTTATTACACAATGTAAACTTGTACTCAAAATATGCTAGTCCCTGATCACTTAATCAGTCGTTATGCACTGAGTATTTCCATCCTGGCCTCCCTCCTATGTCAACTAAGCTTCTGCTTTAGGGCCTTTGCCCTTACTGTTTTATCTGCTTCAAAAGCTCTTCTTTCAGATATTTACACATCTCTATGATTCACTTCGTTCAGATTACTATACAAATACAACGGAGGTTTCACTTCTCCTTATCTGGCTTAACTTTTCTTTATAGTCATTATTACTACCCGGTATGTAGGCATACACTCAGCTCTCCATATCTACAGTTTCTGCATCCTCAATTTGGATTCAACCAATTGGGGACTGAAAATATATTTTTTAATTCTGCTGCTGCTAAGTCGCTTCAGTTGTGCCCAACTCTGTGCGACCCCAGAGACGGCAGCCCACCAGGCTCCCTTGTCCCTGGGATTCTCCAGGCAAGAACACTGGAGTGGGTTGCCATTTTCTTCTCCAATATATTTTTCTTTTAATTCTAAAAAGCTCCAAAAAGCAAAACATGAATTTGCCATGCACCAGAAACTATGTATACAATATTTACATTGTGTTTGCATTTATCTACATTCAGTTATACTGTGATAAGTACTACCAGTGATCCACAGGTGATTTTAAGCATACAGGCGATACACATAATTTGTATGCAAATATGATATCATTTTATATAAAGGACTTGAGTATCCCAGATTTTGGTATCTGGGGGCCGTGCTAGAACTAATTCCCTGTGGATACTGAGGACAACTATATTTGCTTCTTGGTGTATTATCCATCTTCCTCATCCCTGTATTAGACTCAGGAGGGCAGCGACTTTGCTTTACTCACTGCTAAGTCCCAGTTTACAGAACAGTGCTTAGCACTTAATGAGTATGTAATAAATACTTGATGAATGAATGACTGAATAAAATTCTGAGTTACAAAGATAATAGTGTATGATATTATATTAGAACTAATATTCTACTTGCAAAATGTCTCCTTGCATTTGTCCATTATTTTCTTCCCACCTGCATATCTTAATTCCATATTTTACATCAAATTTAACTTCAACTCCCAGTCCCAACTCTCAACTGTTCCCAGGGAGATTTGTTCAATAAGTATATCTGACATTAATACATCCCTTCTCTGAAATCCCTTAAGTTAGATCCTGATTAGTGAGAAATCATTGAACAAGAGAAGCCATGTGACTGATTTCCTGTGGTGGAGAAAGGTAATTTGTGCTTTAATGAAGATAATCTCTATTAAACTTCTTCAACCTAATAGCTTTATAAATAAGTCCGTACATTCTCACCTGGTGTTTGTACTTCTACCATCCTCTTAGAGCCTCCCATGGGAAGGTGTGGGGGCATATGAACTAGACAACTCAGTTTTGGCTGGTACTTAAATCCTATAGAAGTTACTCCAAACGCATGGACTGTCCAGTTAGCATAAACCTACCCAGCCCTTTAGATAAATACATTAGTTTTCTGATTAGATAAGAAGGAATATTTGTGTTATCATAATTCTATTCCATATCCTAGGAGGTCTAGGAGATTACTCAGTCATCACGCAAGGAGAAAGTTAAAAAAAAAAAGGCATTTTCCAAGAGCCCTGACTCTACGATCAATATACAAACTCTGTGTTCTTGAGCAAATAGTTTACTTTCTTTGAAATGAAGTTTTCTTCTCTGGAAATACTTGGCCAATTTACCACACAAGGATGGGAGTGGCTTCATAAGCTATAAAGAGATTTACATATCGAAGTGAAATTTACCTTGACTGTTATGCCCAACTGCTGTGGTCTTAGTAGACAGCTACTACCATGCACTAAAACAAGGGCTGTGGATGTGATGAGTGCTACAACAAACCTAGGCCTACTGAATTAGTTTCCCAGGGCTGCTCAAACACAGCACCACAGACTGGACAGCTTAAACAACAGACCTTTATTGTCTCAGAGTTTTGAAAGTTAAAATCAGAGATCAAGGTTTTGCTCCTTCTAAGAGCTGTGAGAAAGGATCTGATCCATGCCTGTCTCCTAGTTTCTGGGGGCTTTCTGGCTTTACAAGCATCCCGCAGTCTCTGCCTTTACCTTCACGTGACGTTCTCCTTGTGTGTGTGTGTCTTTGTGTCCCAACGTTCCCTGTGTATGAGGACACCAGACACAGTGGCCTAGGGTTCATCCTAATGACCTTATCTGAACTTAGCTAATTACATCTGCAACGACTCTACTTCCAAATAAGGTCACGTTGTGAGATACTGGGGGACAGGATATCAACATATGAATTTGGGGGAGAAATAATTCAACCCACGTAACAATTGTGTACCCAGAATGCCTTGCCAGATCATATTATCGTGAGCCAAGAGTTTGTTTTCGAGCCAATCTAATTTACCTTCCCTTACAATATGTTCTGTTTCCTCTAGCCAACTGCCACACACTTCCATGATATCTTTCTGTTGGTGCCCATACATCAGTTCCATACCAACGAGGAGAGAGGTGGGAGTGGTCTGCCCTAGTGGGATGAATATTTTATCACTCATGTTGTTCAGAGTTGCTAGAGCAAGGTGATAATCAAAAGCAGATGAACTTTCAGTTGGTTATATTATTGTTGTTAAATACTCTACAGACAATGTATCCCTTTATTGCCAGCACTCAGAGAGGATTGCTCCCACTGACCTACCCTTGACACGTGACTGCCAGACCTGCCCAAACACAGCTCAGCTCACCAGTGGGAATAGCATGAATGATTTCCCAGGAGGCTCTTCAATCCTTCTACAAATAGAATTTCACCAAACCTCATCCACAAATGCATAAACATGCCCAGATATCCTTGTTGAGAAAAGCTACCCTAAACTTGTTTATGGCCAAGAGAGTACAAAATGACTTTCTAAAAATGTACTAGGGTATGATTTAACAAGCCTAAGAAGGACCATTTATCTTTGGAAATGTACCTTTCATGGCTCTGCTATGTATTGTTAATTAAAGACTCATATTTTGTGAAGTTAATGTTAATTTGTCAGTCTTGCTGAGATGCAAATAATTTTTGTCCAGTTGAAAAGATAACCCTGTAAGGCATTTACCTAGCAATCTTACTCTTCTTTTCTTAAATGCTTACAAATACCCAGCTCCTCAAAAAATTTTAATCGCATTTATTATCTTAGTGGGTCCATTGTTAATTAGTTGATATGTCTTTGACACGGTCAAAATGCACCAGTCCTCAAAGAAGGATATGCTTAGGCTGCATCCCAATTTTTATAGCGTATGGCTTACTCCAAACTGCTTAATGTTCTGAAGTATGGTTGATGAAGACACTAGTGCTTCTTTTGTTTAATATATTTCTGTCTCTTCTTCCCTTTGACTGCTGTCAATGCTTCATTCTTTTTTACTCAATGTGAGAAAGAGTCACCAATAAAGGGAGAGGGAAAGTTTTGTTCTTGTACACATGTAAGAGCAATTAGAAGGAGAGTTTTAGGTAGAAAATACAGTGAGATGGCTTTCCATTGACTTGTATACTTGCCACACAATGATAATTAATTTCTGGGCAGATGATGCCTGAAGAGAAGGGACATGAGTTCTCATTGGTGGCAAAACCAAGAAAGACATGCAGGATTTAACACCACTGAAAATTCGTTCTCTCTAGGACTTTTTCCAGGATTCCTGATTATGCAGCTTTATGTTCGTTTGTTTACTTTTTTTTCTCAAAATCTAACCAACAGGAGATTGAATATTAAGAGAGATGGCAAATACCCTGTTTTACTGGAGTTGCACTTTCTTTTTCAAGTCCCCAAGTTGGTCATCTGAAGTGTGCATTCCCAGGTTTGGGTTGTGTAAGAAGTTGCTATAATGGAAGGTGTGGTAGTGGCCCTTATGCACTGAATATTAGATATTGAAGTGAGTTGCAAAGCATCCCCCTGCAGGACTTCCACGAAGGGAATCAGAAGTCAATTATACCCCTAATCTTCATGGGGAGTATAAAAAAGTCTAGATAGGGTGGAGATGAGGGGAGGATTTCTGGCAAGGATTTCTTTGAAAAGGGTTATGCTTAGTACCACGCCTAAGATAAGAAGCAACAGATGTTTCGTCTTTAGAGACAGACGGTAACAGAGCTAACCTGGAGCTGGTTTTGTGTCCCTTGAACCTGTAACACAGAGTGGTTCTTGGATGTGGAAAATTAGCCTATCATTAAAAAAAAGTCCTTCCCTGTCCATGGCCACGGGTGGAGTGTGCTTCTCCTGTGTCTTGATCCATCACTCTACTATGTGACTTGATTTGTCAACAGGATGTTAGCAACTGATTCAAGCAAGAGCTTGGACTGTGTATGATTGGCCATGCCTCTCAGTGTCTCCGCTTTTGTCATGGGAAGAACATGCCTGGCTAGCCACCTGGTGTAAAAAGAATGAAAGACTCATGGAACAGACCTGCTGCTACAACCAATCCATAGGTATAAGAATAAACTACTGTTATCTTAAGCCACTGAGATTTGAGGTTGTTTGCTATAGAGCATCATTGTGGTCACAGATGATGGATATTTTTGTCTTACTGCTTTGATGGTAGAGAAAAAGAGAGTTACTCCTTGCTTGGAATCAACCCCCGCTCAGTGCATCCAAAGACATGCTTGAGAGTTTTCTGTGAACTGGCTGTGCACTCTGCATTGGAAGGAGACTTAGCATGGGGATGGTGTCAGGCAAGGCTGACAGATTTGGTTGGTACAGAAACAATGATCCCTTATAATATTCAAATAGCTTATTATACATAGAGATAGCAAAAGCAAGGGAGAAGGCAATGGCACCCCACTCCAGTACTCTTGCCTGGAAAATCCCATGGGCTGAGGAGCCGGGTAGGCTGCAGTCTGTGGGGTCGCTAAGAGTCGGACACGCCTGAGCGATTTCACTCTCACTTTTCACTTTCATGCATTGGAGAAGGAAATGGCAACCCACTCCAGTGTTCTTGCCTGGAGAATCCCAGGGATGGGGGAGCCTGGTGGGCTGCCGTCTATGGGGTCGCACAGAGTCGGACACGACTGAAGTGACTTAGCAGCAGCAGCAGCAGCAAAAGCAAGAGGAGCAAATGTGCTAGTTTTCTGTGTCCCTTGTTCAATAGGGCAGCACCAGAATAAAAGGGTCTAGACACTACACCATGAATGGTGGGACATCCTGGTGCTGAAAAGCCCATTCTTGCTGCAGATAAGCCATTTAGTAGCCTGCAGCTCTACTCTAAGTAGGAGTGAGACAGAAAGTCTCAGACCTTGTCAGAGTCCAGGTGGCACTGAGGAGCCATCTGGTGACAGCCTCCCAGGAAGGCAAGTGAGAGATGGCCCCTTCTGCCCTGCATGTCATCATTAGTCTTTCAGCCCCCAAGAAGTGTTTGAAGGGACTGCTTTGCTCTGCCCTACTTAGTTGCTCAAACTCTTTGCAACCCTATGGACTGTATCCTGCCAGGCTCCTCTCTCCGTGGCATTCTCCAGGCAGGAATACTGGAGTGGGCTGCCATGCCCTTCTCTGGGGGAATCTTCCTAACCCAGGGATGGAACCAAGTCTCGGGTGGATTCTTTACCATCTGAGCCACCAGGGAAGTCCAAGAATACTGGAATGGGTAACCTACCCCTTCTCCAGGGGATCTTCGCGATCCAGTAATCAACCTGGAGTCTCCTGCATTGCAGGCAGATTCTTTATCAGCTGAACTCTCAGGGGAGCCCCAAAGCTGCTTCCAGAAGTATTTCAGATTTGAAAATTGTAAGCAAATTTTCAAGTGCCAAAATGCAGTCTACAATAATATTTATTAAAAAATATTCTAGCTCTATTCATAATTATAGAGATTTTTTCTTAAGGCATAGCCATGGATGCAAGTAATCTCATTGCAGAAAAATTTTCCTTTGTTTGTGCAATACTGTATGTTATATATAGTATATATACATGTGGGCTTCCCAGGTGGTGCAGTGGTAAAAAACCTGCCTGCCAATGACAATATGTAAAAAACCTGAGTTCAGTCTCTGGGTCAGGAGGGTTTCCTGGAATAGGAAATGGCAACCCATTCCAGTATTCTTGCCTGGAAAACCCCACGGATGGAGGAGCCTGGCAGGCTATAGACCATGGGGTTGCAAAGAGTCATGCACAACTGAGCAACTGAACACACACACATAAATACATACATGTTAATAAATGTATTATCTTAAAAAGACTTGCTTATAAGACTATTGTGAATAAAATCCCTTTTAGATGAGAGTTCAAAATAATAGCAAACTTTTGCAAAGGCTCTCAAGTTGAGTTAGAACTTAGAAAATTTTTACTGCCTTTGGGGAAGTAATATAAATACCAATTTTAGTAAATATTTGAAGACAAGGACAGACAAATGCAATCAGTGTTGAAGCAAAACATAGATGATTCTATGGAAGGTGTTAGCTGACCTGCCCATATTCTATGTCATGCTATCAAATAGCATTTGATGTCCTTTCTATTGACATTGTGGAGAAGGCAATGGCACCCCGCTCCAGTACTCTTGCCTGGAAAATCCCATGGACGGAGGAGCCTGGTAGGCTGCTGTCCATGGGGTCACTAAGAGTCGGACATGCCTGAGCAACTTCTCGTTCACTTTTCACTTTCATGCATTGGAGAAGGAAATGGAAACCCACTCCAGTGTTCTTTCCTGGAGAATCCCAGGGATGGGGGAGCCTGGTGGGCTGCAGTCTATGGGGTCACATAGAGTTGGACACGACTGAAGCAAATTAGCAGCAGCAGCAGCAGCTATTGACATTGAAGTAATTGTCATGAAATCTTTGTACTTTGATATTTGTATAGTTGTGTGTGTGTGTGTGTGTGTGTGTGTGTGTGTGTGAGTCACTCAGTTGCGTCAGACTATTTGCCACCCCATGGACTATAGCCTGTCAGGCTTCTGTGTCCATGGAATTCTCCAGGCAAGAATACTGGAGTGGATTGCCATTCCCTTCTCCAGAGGAACTTCCCATCTCAGGGACTGAACCCTTGTCTCTTGCATCACAGGCTGATTCTTTACCATTTGAGCTACAGGGAAGTCATATTGTATGGTAGAAATTGAGCAATTAAAGGATTTTTGTGATCTTGTTGTCATTTAGTATTTTTCAGTCTTCTCACATTCCCAAAGCCCATTGACTCTCTTTGACAAATGCAACTGAGAGAATCCTCAGTATATTCAAAGCACTAAAATTATATTTTAATTCTGAAAGGATGCCTCCTCCCAAATCTTACTGACTTTTAAGTAATCTGTTAAGGGAAGTCTACTTATTTCTTATCACTTACAGTTTTCAATATCTCTTTAGCAGTAAGATTATGCAAATTAAGAGAAAAGCAAACAGTATTATTGAAGACTCCATCGCTTGAAGGAACTCATTGAATGTGCTAAAGAAAAATGACAAACATCTTATCCTTCAAGTGTTAAGGCTGTTCTTAAAAGGACAAACTTACTTATGAAAAGAATAAGAAAATCTGACTTGAAGTGGATAATTATTATAGTACTTGTCATGACTATCTTTTGAAATGGATTTTATCCCTTGAAAAATTCAATTCTGTTGTATGGATGTTACTAAACAGTCTTATAGTATGTGTAGTATTGAAGAAGGGATTGAAATTTGATGATCATGCTTTTCATTTTTTGTCAGTGAACATTTTAAAAATTGTTGATTAAGTGATTCAATGTATTCCTGAAGAATGGAAAAGCAAGCTATGCCATGAAAGATGGCACTGTGTGCTTCAAAAAAAAAAAATCAGATTATAAGAGTAAGTCTTACAGTTGTTCATTTTATGCACGTACATGTTCAGTATACCAGCTTACAATGTTAATTTGAGCATAGCTTCTCAATATAGAATGTTCAATCAACAAAAAACAAAATAAGTTGGATGTGACCACTGTATAAGCTATGTTACAATATGATGGGAACTTAGACTGTAACTGTAAGAAATTTCATAAGCAAATTCTGCAAAATAAGTAACTTGTCAGGAAAGCCAACTCAGCAGAGAAATATTATTAAAGAAAGAAGTATATAATTTAGATACTTATCAGCTATTTCAGATAAAATACAAATAATTTTTTAGTATCAAATATATATATTTCCACATTTTTCTTTTTTCTTAATCTACAGTGCATGGACAATTCAGAATAATTAATGTTTTCCTGAGTATCCCATAGCTTTATTTGCTTAATCTGACAACCCTAGTCAAATAAAGGATGTCTTGGACCTGGGTTCGATCCCTGGGTCAGGAAGTTCCCCTGGAGAAGGAAATGGCAACCCACTCCACTATTCTTGCCTGGAGAATCCCACGGATGGAGCCTGGTAGGCTACAGCCCATGGGGTAGCAAAGAGTCGGATACGACTGAGTGACTTCACTTTGGGGTCTCCTAAGCTATCTAATTTACTTGGGAACCAATCTTTGACACAAACAGATCATGAAATAAAGAGGAAAAGTATTCATGATAAATATAGAGTCTTCAAGTAGACCTAGAACCTTGGAAATTTATCCGATAAGAGAAGAAATCCCATCACTAAAGATTGCCTTTCAACTTTGCCTCAGTAGCCCAACAGCTAGACAGATGCAAGTAGATAGCTCATATATACTTGTATAAAATTTTCATCACTTTGTAGACATTTTAAAAGTCAGAGTTCACATAAAAATAGCTTGTGGTTCTTGCTGACTGTGGGAAGAGCTAATGTTGAGCCCTGGAAGATGCTTCCTGTGAAGGAGTTTGAGCACAGAGGAGTGTGTAATCTGTCTGCCCAAGGTTTGCCTGTCCCTGGGGGCAGCTGGGAGACTTTGGGTTGCATTTTTATTGTTTCTTAAGTAGCAGCAGCACTTCCATTAACATATTCCCTGGTTAGAAGATAAACTTCATTCATATAAATGTTCTCTAGGGTTTGCCTTTCTGTCTATAATGCTTCTCCTAATGTCCTCTTAAAAAAATTACCTTTTCTGTCCTTGTTTTAAATTTACACCAAGAACCATGTTGCTGTCTCCTGGCTTGGGCGTAGCATTTAGCAAAATTCTCAGACCATTCTTTTACCTGTGGGTTACTGTTAGGAGAAGTGATGAGGAAAAGCAGAAGTGGAATTCACAAAGAAAGCAGTGTTTCAAGTAACAAAGCGCCTTCAACAATGAGATGCTTACTGAGGCAGGACCTGTAGTGGCTCTGGCTAGGAATCCAGAAAATGCCCAAGAGGCAGCTCACACCTGAGCTTCCCCTTAGAAGTGAAAGTGGGATTCAGGACGCAGTGGTATTTAAACATATAAACGAAAGTTTCAGTGGAAAGAGCAGTGGATTCACATTCTTAAAGACTGATTTTATGATAGGTCTGAGTTCAAGTTTTCGCTGGAAAAAAAATCAACCCCTTGGAGTGTATTACCTCTTTTGATAAAACATATGGGTGTGATGTCTTTCTCATGAAATTGTTGTGAGGATTAAACACACACACAGGCACTCAGTAAATGTTATTTGTCTTTACCCTTCATTTATTTGTGCCTTCATAGTGTCATCAATCTACAGACACTTATTGAGCCCCTACTATGTGATTGCACTCTGGAGGGTGTTAGGGATATAATGAAGACAAAACTCCCTCCCTCCAAAAAAAATAACCAAAACCCAGAGCCCTTGATTCTTACCCTTTATGGTTATCATACTGGCAGAAGAGATAGAAATTAGACATCAGATTACAACTAGAATATTTGATATGAAAGGGAGATTTTGATGCTATAAAAATACACATTAGGGGGCTTCAGGTCACCTTTCTCTTATTAAAGTTGAATGTAGATTCAAAGGATGACTGGGAAATAACTGGGATAACAGGAGTTAGCATGAACAAAGTTGGGAGGGAGCATTGGGCATCTCAAGAAAGGAAAAAAGAACACCAATAAAGCATATTGGAAACTATAAAGAAATGTGCAGAGAGGCAGCATGGTGTTTGGTCTTACTTGCAAAGTTGAAGTAAATTACATCAGAACACTCCTATTAGCTCTAAAATTCAGCACATATGGCTTCATATTCCACCACACTGAATATTGTGGACTGACTCAGTGCAGAGAAATGGATTAAATTTTCCTTAATGGTCACTCAATTCAATTATTTATTGACCAAAGTAACCAGATCACAACCAATTATTTCAGTCTTCTTAATAACACATTAGCTTGATTATAGCAATAATTGCGAAAGATGACCCCGTTAATTGGTTTAGGGGAAAATGGGTTTTCCCATATATGTAAGGCTTAATGTAATCTAACATTGTTTGGTTAGAATCTAGCTGGAAATGGAAAGATGTGTTCATGACAAGCTAATTTAGGCTTTAAAAATATGTCTTTGTTTATGACCTTATAGTACTGATCTCATTTTGACCTGACATGACCTGATATATTATGCATGGCTTCTAGGGTCCAAGGATACATCCATATATCTGTCAGAGAACCCATATCAGGAACATAAACCTTGAGAACATAATCCTTTAACAGAGCAAGATAACTACACTATAGTTTTGGAGAACTCAGACACATGGCAGCGTTTCTATAGGGTTTATCCCCAAATACGGTTCAGCGGATGAAGCCAGAGATTGAAATCACTCAAACTGGGGTTTGAATCTAAGCTTGACCATGAGTTGTGTGACTTTGGACAAATGACCTAAGTTGTATGGGGCCTTAGGTTCATCATCTGTAAGATGGGAATTATAATTCTCATTTCTCAAGATTAAGTGAAATCAGATACTCTCACAGCTATCCAATTAGTATTTACTACTTTATCATCTTCCATTATAAGTTAACTGAGGAGACTGGACGCACAAAATGAGGAAACTGATAAGCCCAAATAGTAGTTCCTGAGGATAGAAAGGAGTTCCACAGGGAGTGATAGCAGAGTCCATGGAGAGGATGTCGGGGCAGGACTCAAGAGAGGCAGTCGCTGGGCTCAGAGGATTCCCTCTCCCAGAGATGGGAGCATCAGTACTGCTGACTACTGAACCAACTTGATTCACCTGCAAAGGAGCTGATGTATTTGAGAACCATGGAATAACCTGGGAACGCGTGCTAAGTCACTTCAGTTGTGTCCGACTCTTTGCGACTCTATGAACTGTAGCCCACCAGTAGCTCCTCTGTCCATGGGAGTCTCCAGGCAAGAACACTGGAGTGGGTAGCCATTCTCTTCTCCAGGGGATCTTCCCAACCCAAGGATCAAACCTGTGTCCCTTACCTCTCCTGCTTTGGCAGGTGGGTTCTTTGCCACAAGCGTCACCCGGGAGTATCTGTATTCTAAAAAGACCAATGTGCAAAAAGCTGCTTTTTGCTCTCCTTGCTGAAAAACCACTGCTCTAAATGAATTCTTTTATTTCTTCAGCTCAAAAGACAGACTCAAAAGGCCTGAGGGGACCTGATCTGTCATAACTGGTGTGAAGTTATTATTGTGCTCAGGAGATTTACATGGAGGACCTGACTACCTTTATTATTACCATCTCAGAAAGAAATAGAACTTGCATTCTGAGGAAGCCAGTTTCAGTTTTCCAAAATCCCATGAACCCCTCAGCTTGCAAGAGAATTCTATCGGCAGTCCCTTGGAGCTGGCTGCAGTCTTGTGTTAAAATCATGATCCCATTAACCATGGAACTATTAATCTTCTTATAGACTGTTAGACAGAAAACCGCAGGCAGTGAAATAACAGCTGGTTGGGAGTGATGAAACTTTAAAGGGCACAGTTGAGAGGCCTGGTGTGAAACCACACCAAAGCTCAGCCTTCCAGCAGCAAACTCGATTACCATCCTAGACAGGCTGGCTGAAACACGTACTGAGCTGGCAAGAGCCACTAGTTGGGTGTGAGGAGCCTGGGATGCCCAGCTAGTCATGTGACTCACAGCACAAGCCTTGGAAGAGGCAGCCAAAAAGTAAAATCCTTGAACTCGCACAGATTCTGACCAGCCCACGCACATTTTTCTCCCTCTACTTCCCACACTTACCTGTCAGCCAGGGCACAGGCACTGGCAAACTGCCTGGAGAAATGTTGGAGGGTTTCTCATTTTATTAGGACTCATATTTGCCCACAGAGCAATTTTCTTAATATCTAGCCTGGGCTTTGGCACAGTGCTGGCTTAAAGAGCTATGCTATTTAAGTAAAATTTAGTCCTAGGGCTCCCAAGACTTAAAATGATGATAACGGTATAGCCAATCAGGTCAGCCCCAGGAGGATTTGGCTTGAAGGACAGGACTACTATCATATTTCCGAGTTCCTGATGGTTCCCAGTAGTCTCCAGGTCTGGATATGTTAAGTTAGAGTTGGGGCAGGAATGTCACCCAGCCTCCTCGTATGAGCCAAGCAAAAATATCAATGAGAAACGCAAAAGCTAATGAAGCTGGAAATTGTCATAGTTGCAGAGTGTAGAGGCAAGAGTAATCCCTTGGAGAAAGAGCCAGTGGAGCCCAGCAGCTTTAGTGGAGGACAGCATTTTCGTAGGGGCCTGTGAGGTGTGTAACGTGGTAATTACTCAAGTGTTACCTTAGCTGCTTTTCAGGGCTTTGCTTTCTCAGGTGTTCCTCTTTTACTATTTGCAAAAAGAAGTCTCCTCCATAAGAGTGTGGAGAAATTGGAAACTTCCTATGCTGCTGCCAGGACAGCCACTTCAGAAAAAAGTCTGGCAGTTCTGCAACAAGTTACCTTATGACCCAGAAATTTCTCTCCTAGATACATACGTAAGAGAATTGAAAACATACGTCCACAAAAGAGACTTATTTCCAAAGAATCATAAAAACAGAATTTATAACAGCCCCTAAATGAAAACAACCCACATGTCCATCAACAGGTGAATGCATAAACGAAATGTAATATATCCTCCCAATGGAATATTATTCAGCCATGAAAAGGAGTGAAGTATTGATATATGCTATAACATGGATAAAATTTGAAAGCATCGTGTTAAAGTGATAGAGAAGCTAGATGTAAATTATGACTCCATTTAAAGGAGATGTTCAGAAAAGGAGATTTTTACAGAGGCAGAAAGTAGATCAGTGTTTGCCTGGGATCAGTGTGGGGGCCATAGGGAGTGACTGCTAATGCATATGGGGTTTGTTTTGGGGGGATAAAATTGATCTGGAATTAGATAGTGGTGATGGTTACACAACCTTTTAAACATAATAGTGAGTGAGAGCGGAGAAGACAATGGGACTCCACTCCAATACTCTTGCCTGGAAAATCCCATGGACGGAGGAGCCTGGTGGGCTGCGGTCCATGGGGTCGCTAAGAANGATCTGGAATTAGATAGTGGTGATGGTTACACAACCTTTTAAACATAATAGTGAGTGAGAGCGGAGAAGACAATGGGACTCCACTCCAATACTCTTGCCTGGAAAATCCCATGGATGGAGGAGGCTGGTGGGCTGCGGCCCATGGGGTCGCTAAGAATCGGACATGGCTGAGCGACTTCACTTTCACTTTTCACTTTCATGCACTGGAGAAGGAAATGGCAACCCACTCCAGTGTTCTTGCCTGGAGAATCCCAGGGACGGGGGAGCCTGGTGGGCTGCCGCCTCCGGGGTTGCACAGTCAGACATGATTGAAGTGACTTAGCAGCAGCAGCAGCAGCAGCAGTGAGTGAGTGAGTGAATGAGTGGGTGAAGTCGCTCAGTCGTGTCCAACTCTTTGTGACCCCGTGGACTATAGCCCACCAGGCTTCTCCGTCCATGGGATTCTCCAGGCAAGAATACTGGAGTGGGTTGCCATTTCCTTCTCCAGGGGATCTTCCCAACCCAGGGATCGAACCTAGGTCTCCTGCATTCAGGCAGATGCTTTAACCTCTGAGCCACCAGGAAAGCCCTTTTAAACATAATAAAACCCACTGAATTGTGTAATTTAAACAGTGAATTTCACAGTATGCAAAAATATCTCATTTTTAAAAATATCACTTCTAAAATGAAAAGAGACTGTAGAAAGCTTAGTTAAGAGACAGAATCTAGATTTGTGTTTGGAAGTTTGCATGCTTACATAGGACATCGGGTAGACATTTCATTTTGAGCACTTTATAATGTCTATAAAAAGATATTCTCCTTGAAAGGGTAAAACCATGAATTTCAAATATAAGTAAATATAAATAAAGCAAATATAAAATGAACTCATATCAGAAGCTTTAGCTAATTAATGAGGAAATTAATAAGATGCAACAACAACTTCAAGGAGTGTTCAAAGAACGAGAAATATATAGGCAGAAAGGGAAAATGAAATGAACCTTAAAATTATTATAAAACTAGCCTATCCACAGGGCAATAATCAATTGTGTTCCACAAAAAATAATTTATTTGCATTTCTGTGGACAAGGATCATTTGCATTATTATCAGTATTCTTCAACCTACAAAGCTGTGAAATAGCTCAAAGTCAATAAAAGGCAGAAGAAAATCCCTGAAAAGCTGTGCTAGAGAGGAGATACAGTAATCAAAACTTTTTTGCTCATTTCAAAGTCCATAATTTTTCTTGGCTTGTCTAAGATACTGTAGGTACTTTGATGGTTGAATGGAAGAATGGATGAATACTACTGTTTCATTTAAATTTATTTTGTTTTAATCAGTTCAGTTCAGTTCAGTCGCTCAGTCGTATCCAACTCTTTGTGACCCTATGAACCTCAACATGCCAAATCATACGTATTCAAACTTACATATTCCATAATAAATGCTGGTCATGTCAATCATTATCCAGTGGATCCGTACTTATTTAGAAGTTACTGGGTGCTAGCTCAGGAGCTTACAATTTAGTTGGGGTGGCCTGGGTGAAAAAATGAAAAGCATCTGAATATGAAAGTGATTAACCACTTAATGAGAAACATTAACAGAGCAAAAGAGCCCAGAGAAGAGCAAAGCCACTGTGGGTTGAGACACGCTGAGAAAGGAAGTGGTATTTTGAGCTGTACTTTCAACACACAACAAATATTTAATGATCAGTCACTAAAGGTGACACACTAAGATAAGTGCTTGTGTTCAGATGACACAACCCAGACTGAATCTCAACTTTACTCTCTTTGTAAAGTAAGTTGGGTAAGTTACATGAGCTTTCTGCACCACAGTTTTCTCTTTTTTAAAATGGGACTAATAAATGGAACCTAACCCATGGGCTTAGACGGTAAAGCGTCTGCCTGCAATGCGGGACACTNTCTCCAGTGCATGAAAATGAAAAGTGAAAGTGAGATTGCTCAGTCGTGTCCGACTCTTCGTGACTCCATGGACCGCAGCCCACCAGGCTCCTCCGTCCATGGGATTATCCAGGCAAAGGTACTGGAGAGGGATGCCATCGCCTACTCCGTCATATCCAACTAGGAGGGTGGTTTAAGCTTGAGGTTTTGTGTCAAGGCCTCTCCATTATCTGAACCATTATTTTCTGAGACACTTAATGGGGGTTCTGTTGGCTGAAAGTCACTAGGTGTCTGAGGGTTCAACTTACACAAATCAATAGAAACTTACAAAATATTTGATGGATCTTGACTTCGAACCTGAGCCCTAGTGATTTCAAGGTCACACTGCTCACAGTTTTTAATTTCAAATTTTCTTTAATGAAGAACCTTTAGAGGATTAATAAAAAAAAATGTTCCAGCCAGGCTTCTTATGAGAGAATATGGCCTTTCAGTTACAAAAGGAAGATATATATTGGACCTCCCCTTGGCAAATAGGAGAGGCAAAGAAGAATCTAAGTTTTGGAATTTTATTTGAGAATTGTGAATGTCTTTGTGTTTAGTTTGTATAATATTCACCAAGGGTTATTAGAATCTGATAAGCTTCTTTGTTGCTTATAACAGACCATGCATGCTGAGAGTAACAATCTAATTATCCAAACTGCTGGTATCCAAGATACTGTCTCCCAAGATTAATGTGTTTGCATTATGAGTTTCCCTCTGAGTGAGAGACAGTGGTTCTAAATAAATTGCACTGAATTGCTGTAATGAACAATGAAAATAAATCAGTTTCTCATGTCAATTCTAGATGTGAGTGATTTCCACTGTTGATAGAGCAAGGCTAGTCTTGTGTGTTAGAATTAAAGCAAAGCAATTCTTTGGACCATAAAAAACCATGACAGTCCTTCTTGGTTAATGAGCTTGCTGCTCTTCTCAGAGTTCTGTTACCTGCAATTTTCGGTTTTATTATTCCTTTCTGTAGATGCCTGTTTCACGGCATGGCTTTCAATCCTGCCCACAGGCATATGTGTAGTCCCAGAGGTTAGCCCACCTGTGAGACACCTTGACATCGAGGTTGCTTCTAACAAAGTGATTAAAAAGAGACTGTGGAACCACGATGCTCAAGTTCACATCCCAACTTCTGTATTTATTATGACCCCTGCATAGTGGTTAACCATTCTGAGCTTCTTTTTCATTGTCTGTAAGTGAGGATGAAGAAATTTAAACTTTTGTATAGGGGTAAAATGAATGCTACGTGTAGAATGTGTAAAATAGTGCCTGACATATAGTAGATCTTAATCATGTAAGTTTTTAATATTTTCACCATTATTACCTAGTATGATAGAAAGTGTCCTGGATGTGGAGCCAAAATAGCGGAGCCCAAACCCTAGTTCTCCAAATGTGATTCCATATCTATGAATGTGGGAAATGTAATTTCAACTCTGAAATATAAAACCCATCTATAAAAGGTGGCAAAGTATACTTCACAGAGTTCAAGAGGATTAAGGAGAAAAGCACGTGGAAGCAGAGATATACTATGTAGTGGTCAAGGGCATGTATTATGGAATCACACTGAGCTGGACACACATGTCAGCTAGTTATGTGGCCCTGGGGAAGTTATTTTTCCTACTAAACCTCAGATTTTTTTTTATAAAATGGGGACAACAGTAGTTTTTTTGTGTGTGAGGATTAAATGCTTTAGCACAGTTTCTGGTCAGGGTTCCATTGGACAATCAATAAACAGCAGTGAGCACTGTTGTCAGTAAAGCACACAAGCAACACCCGGCCCAATACCCAACGCTCAGCCCCCCATTTTCTACCTCCTCCCTCTCTTGCTCCACCCACGCCTTGGAACTTGGCAGAAGTTCTGCCCCTGCACCCCGTTAGGAGCTGCTGCTTGGCATAGTCACAGCTCTCACACCCCTTTCCCTCAATATGAATTGTACCTTATTTCAGAGGCCTCAACTCGTGTCTATTACTATTTCTTCTCCTGCCCAACATGGGGAGCAACACTTCACATTTTTTAGAATGCTTTGCACTTCCCAGAGGGTTCATAAGATAATAAAATCCTTTGGAATAGGGTTGTTTATTAGCACCATTCAATAGATCAAGAGATTTGTGGGCAACAACACACGTTTGTCTTACTCCTTGGAAGAAAAGTTATGACCAAGCTAGATAGCATATTCAAAAGCAGAGACTTCGCTGACCAAGGTATGTCTAGTCAAGGCTATGGTTTTTCCTGTGGTTATGTATGGATGTGAGAGTTGGACTGTGAAGAAGGCTGAGCACCAAAGAATTGATGCTTTTGAACTGTGATGTTGGAGAAGAATCTTGAGAGTCCCTCGGACTGCAAGGAGATCCAACCAGTCCATTCTGAAGGAGATCAGCCCTGGAATTTCTTTGGAAGGAATGATGTTAAAGCTGAAGCTCCAGTACTTTGGCCACCTCATGCGAAGAGTTGACTCATTGGAAAAGACTCTGATGCTGGGAGGGATTGGGGGCAGGAGGAGAAGGGGACGCCCAAGGATGAGATGACTGGATGGCATCACTGACTCGATGGCCGTGAGTCTGAGTGAACTCCGGGAGTTGGTGATGGACAGGGAGGCCTGGTGTGCTGCGATTCATGGGGTTGCAAAGAGTCAGACATGATTGAGCGACTGAACTGAACTGAAGGATGTGCCAGACACTCATTAAATAGGTTTCATATCTACTGATTTCCCAGTTATATGGATGAGGAAGCTGAAGCTCAAGGAGGCTAATAGACTTGCTCACCATAACACAGATGGGAAGACCCAGAGATGAAAGTCAACAGTGGGTCTCTTTGCATAGAAAACAAACTTATGGACCAAAAGGGAAAAAGGAGAGGGAACTAAATTAGGAGTTTGGGATTAGCAGATACAAACTACCATATATAAAATAGACAAACAAGAAAGTCTTACTGTACAGCACAAGGAACTATATTAAAAAAAAATCTTATAATCAACTAAGAGAAAAAATCTGAACAAGAATGCACACATCCTTGTATGCATGGATGTATATAAAGCTGAATCACTTTACTGTACACAGAAACTAACACAGCATTATAAATCAGCTATATTTCAATTTTAAGAAGAGTCTTTGAGGTCAAAAGCTTGAAGTTTTAACACCAATCACAGAAAGAGTCAAGGATTTGCTACAGGATTATTATCGAAAATTTGTAGAAAGAAGATTATTTGAATGAAAAGTTTGATTTTTGCTTCCCTGATTAAAAAAATAAATAGTGAAATGTACCGAATAAGTCAAGAATCTGCCCTTAAGACACTCACAGTTCATGAAATTCATTTGGAGAACAGGGAGAGATATTTGTATAACATGCAATAATGCTGATACAATTTTTTAGTAAAATTGAAACCTGCATTGTACGCTATGGTAGTCATTAACTCTTTGTGAATATTTATGTTTAAATTGAAATAAACTGAAACTAAATACATTTTTTTGCCACTTATTTATTTTTTTAATTGAAGGATAATTGTTTTACATGATTTTGTGATTTTCTGTCATACATCAACAAGAATCATCCCATAGGTACAACCATGTCCTCTCCCTCCCCAACCTCCCTTTCATGGCCCTCCCCGTCCCACCTTCTAGATTGTCACAGAGCCCCTGTTTGAGTTCCCCATGTCATACTGAAAGTTCCTATTGGCTACCTATTTTACACATGGTATTGTAAGTTTCCATGTTACTCTTTCCATAGATCTCACCTTCTCCCTCTTCCCCTCCCCTGTGTCCATAGGTCTGTTTCTATATCTGTTTTCTATTGCTTCCCTGAAATTCATCAGTATCATCTTTCTAGATTCCATATGTAAGCATCAGTATATGATATTTCTATTTCTCTTCCTGATTTACTTCACTCTGTATAATAGGCTCTAGCCTGGTCCACCTCACTAGATCTGATTCTAATGTGTTCTTTTTATGGCTGAGTAGTATTCCATTGTGTACATGTACCACATCTTCCCTGTCCATTCATCTGTTGATGGACATCTAGGTTGCATCTATGTTCTAGCTATTGTAAATAGCGCTGCAGTGAACATTGGGATATATGTGTCTTATTTAGTGAAATTACCGAGCCATATGGTGGTTTAAATGTAATTAATGTGATTAATGCTATGCTTTCTGGGTCTTCTGCCAGGACCGCCTGAGTTGAGAGCTGGGGAAAGTTGTGACCTACAGGAACCCAGCACTGTGGAAACTGCATTCATCCAGCAGTAAAGAAAAGATCCTGGTCTCCTGGAGCCTGGGGAGCAAGGTAACCCACAACAAGGAATGGAAGCTCCTTCTTCTTCTAATCTCTCTCCTAGAAAATGAAGAAGGGGCATGAGAAAACCTGGGATATGGAAATATTCTGTGTTGATTGAGGCAGTGGTTTTATGGGTGTAAATTGCTGTCAAAGCTCATTGAATTCTATATTCTAAATGAATGTATTTCCTTACATGTAAATTAAATCACAGTGAAATTGATTTTGAAAAAGAAATATATGGACGTGAGTTTGAGAACGCTCTGGGAGTTGGTGATGGACAGGGAAGCCTGACATGCTGCAGTCCCTGGGATCACAAAGAATCGGACATGCTTGGGCAACCAAACTGAACTGAAGCAGACACACACACAGGCACATATGTGCGTGAACACACATACACACACACTCAATCTTAGCCCAAGATGGGTAAAAAGATTGAACATACCAAGTTTTGGTGAAGGTGTGAAGCAACTGGAACCTTCCTAACAATGTTGATAGGAAAGAAAAATGTGTAGTATTGGAAAACTCTTTTGCAGGAACTATTGAAACTGAACATATGCATACCTTTGCCCAGCAATTCCACTCCTAATAAATAACAGAAATGCGAACATATGTTCACCAAAAGATGTCTAGCAAAATGTTCATAGCAGCACTGAAATGCTCAGAGCTTCAAATTGGAAAATATTCAAATGGCCATAATAGATGAATGGGTTATCCCATTGTTGTATATTAATGTAATGGAATATTAAATGTCAACAGAAATTAGACAAATTATAACCACAAAATGTGGGTGAAGCTTAAAAATACCGTGTTGAATATAAAAAGACAGACACAAAGGGATTAAAGAACATGATTATTCCATTTATTAAAAAAATTCAAAATGGGCAAGTTATGAAAAGTCTGGGTTCTATTTACTCATGTGGGGAATTAGTGATGAGAAGAGGGTACTGAAGTGCTTCTAGGTGTCCTACTTCATTCTTTCTTGATGTGGGTGATGTTTACATGAGTGTTTTCAGGTTATGATAAGTCACTGCACTGTGCCGTTATGGTTTAAGTCTTTTTCTATATGTGTGTTACATTTCAGTAATGAATTTACTTAAGAAACATTTCAGCACTGCTTAATATATTCACAGCTCAAACCTGCTGGGTTTGAATATTTTAAGGGAACCTGTGCTTCTTCAGAGAGAATGAACCATTACTATTTTAGATTGCTGTGAATTTGTTCTCCTTGAGGATATCCCAGCTATCATCTGTAAGAGCATATGGAGTTATCACAGGCAGGACAATATAAGGTGCTCTTCAACTCTCTGTTGATAGGAGGAGGAGGGACTAGACTGGAGCCGAGAAAACATTCCTGTTCCAAGGGTGAGAAGCCCCGAAATAAAAGCAGGTGAGCCTCCTTCCCTTGATAGAAGTTTAAAGGGAAAAGACTGAAGTTTTTTTTTTTTTTTTAACTTTACTCTGTTAGTAGTCTGTCTGTCTAGTTTGTGCATCAAGGTGAGAGTAAACTTAAAGATATGCTAAATATTGGTGTAAGCCTGGGTGGTAGAAGGTAGTAAGGCATTTTAGTATAACAGAGGGAGCTTAGGCTTTGTGGACACACAGGGCTGAACCTGAATTCTGAATCACTGTCCCTTGGTGTATCTGGGTGAACTTGGAGAAAGTTATGAAATCTTTCAGAGCCCCACATTTCTCATGTAAAACGAAAGAGAAACATTTCACATTTGGGACAAGTATTAGCATTAAATGTCAGAGTTCTACACACTTTATTTGACCATGAACTTTATCAAGATGAACTTTTAACATTTTACATCAGGATCAAAAACAACTTTATGTACATACACACACACACAGAGAAAAAACATTTTACAAAGTAATATTCTTGTTATTTGTGGTGAATTGATGTTTGTGATTATTTCATTTATTTTCAAAAAACGTTTTTGATTCTCTTTCATTTATTTTAAATTATTTATTCTGTCAGCTGCAACCATCTAAATCTATTTCATCCCCTACTAGTAAGCCATTGCCCATAGTCTGAAAAACTCAGTCTCAACCCTTAATGCAAGGCTGACAGTCATCAGGCATAAATGAGATCACCATAACGTTTGGATCAAATAACTTCTTTAAAATCCCATCAGACTACAGTCTGCTGTTTATTAGCAAAGCAGGGTCTTTCCAAAGCAAAAACCCCTGAAAGGCGTGGTTCTTGGTGAAACTCCTGAACTCAGTAGTGGTTCCCAACCATGGCTCCATATTAATTAGATCATCTCCTATGCTTAAAAGACGCTTACTCCTTGGAAGAAAAGTTATGACCAACCTAGGCAGCATATTAAAAAGCAGAGACATTACTTTGCCAACAAAGATACATCTTGTCAAGGCTATGGTTTTTCCAGTAGTCATGTATGGCTGTGAGAGTTGGACTATAAAGAAAGCTGAGTGCCGAAGAATTGATGCTTTTGAACTATGGTGTTGGAGAAGACTCTTGAGGGTTCCTTGGACTGCAAGGAGATCCAACCAGTCCATCCTAAAGAAAATCAGTCCTGAATATTCATTGGAAGGACTTATGTTGAAGATGAAACTCCAATACTTTGGTCACCTGATGGAAAGAACTGACTCATTTGAAAAGACCTTGATGCTGGGAAAGATCAAAGGTGGGAGGAGAAGGGAACAACAGAGGATGAGATAGTTGGATGGCATCACTGACTCAATGGACATGAGTTTGAGTAAACTCTGGGACTTGGTGATGGACAGGAAGACCTGGCGTGCTGCAGTCCGTGGGGTTACAAAGAGTTGGACACGACTGAGCGACTGAATTGAACTGACCATGCTATAAAAGCCTGATACCCTAATGGTAATGGGAGCGTGACAGGAGTGCGTGCGTGCTCAGCTGCTCAGTTGAGTCTGGCTTTCTGCGACCTCATGGACTGTAGCCCACCAGGCTCCTCTGTCCATTGAATTTTCAAGGCAAGAACCCTGGGGTGGGTTGCCATTTCCTCCTTCAGAGAATCTTCCCCATCCAGAGATCAGACCCGCATCTCTTGCATTGCAGGCGGATTCTTTATATTCTGAGCCACCAGGGAAGTCCTGTTGGGAGTGGAGTAAGAACTCATTTCTCAGGCTCTAAAGCAGTGACCAAATTTACATTAATCTGTGAATTCATCTGAAACAACATGAATGGAGAGTCTGGTGACTTCCTCAGGCTCTTGTTGAAGTCAGCAGGCTAACATTGGTAAAGTACCTTGAGGTCCTTTGATCAAGTGACTGAGAGATTATGTTAATGAGGTTGTGCCATTTGGAGTTTACTACTGAAGAGAAATGAGGACAAGACAGCATTTCCCTAAAGGGTGTGCTCAGATCACACACTCTCCTGCTTTTACATCAGCCTGCTGTGTATCTCATTGCAAAGGCATAAAAATTTAGCTAATTCTGGGAGACCAGAACTTTGCCTTTTTATCTGCATTCTGAAATATGTTTATGACCTAAACATCTTATGATCCATAAGATACTTTTCCAGTCACATAAGAACATAATTGTAAAGATGCCCTAAATTTCCAATCTGGTTGCAGCACTTAGACTGGCCAGAAATCTCTTCCTATTACAGAAAATATAGTTGAAAAATGACACAGCAGAAATGTTCAGCAAGTTTCCTTCTCTTGATTTTTTCAAGCTACCCGGATCTAATCTCTCACAAAGGAGCATTTAAAACAAAGAGATACTTGCTTCTTATACGAACATATCATCCCATTTAGTATTTTCAGATATGCTCATGCAGGAGGAGAAAAAGGTCTGAAAGAGCTAAGAGAGAGCCTTCATCTTTTGTGTGCAGTTCCGATCAATCATTCCATTTACCACATGACACAAAGCACGGGTTTGACTGCACTATGGGGCTTATTGAGCTCAGCTCTTGGAGACTCCATTTACTCTCCTAGAAGTATGTGCTCCGATTAATAATAGATGGTTAGCTACATAGTTAAGTAGAATGATTGGCACCTTTTATTGTTTGTTTTTAAGACTAAGTTCGTGACTGGCTGAACAGAGCAGAGGTTTGTTCCTGGGCTGGCTAATAAGTGCCTGCCTGTTTGTAAACTTAGAAAGCCCTCCTTCCAAAGATCAAAATATTAGTGCTCTCTGGACATTTGCTGCATTATTTGTGGTGCTCAAATCCTTGTGAATGCTATGGCCCTTGAGTCTTCTTTTCCTATAAGGATAGGTCACCCTTTTGGTAACTGGGAAAAAGTTGTTGCTGGCATGTTCTTTCCTCTAAGCAGACAGCATAACTAGAAATTTACTACTGATTTGGTGCAGTTGGGCTGCCCTGGTGGCTCAGATGGTAAGGAATCTGCCTGCAATGCAGGAGATCTGGATTTGACCCCTGGGTTGGGAAGATCCCCTGGAGAAGGGAATGGCAGTATTCTTGCCAGGAGAATTCCATGGACAGAGGAGCCTGACAGGCTATGTAGTCCATGGGATCACAAAAAGTCAGACAGGACTGAGTGACTAACACTTTCACTTTTTTTTTTTTTTTTTTGGTACAGACAGTACTTCATGGGCGATATAAAGTTTGGGAAGGATGGGCTGAAGTTTAGTTGCTAAAACTCTGCTGAGGAGTGTGAAGTGAATAAACAATCCCAAACCTAAAAACCAAAAGCTTAAAATTGGAAAGGCTGACATTACAGCAAACATTGCGTGCATACACAAGTGTATATACTGAGCATATGTACCGAGTGTGGGACTTCCCAGGTGGCGCTAGTGGTACAGACCTCCGCTGCCAGTGCAGGAGATGATGTGAGTTGCATCCTTGGGTTGGGAAGATCCCTTGGAGGAGGGAATGAGAATCCATTTCAGTATTCTTGCCTGGAAAATTCCATGGACTGAAGAGCCTGGAGGGCTATAGTCCATGGGGTCACAAAAAGTCGGACATGACTGAAGTGACTTAGCATCCACGCACGTACCGAGTGTGGGACAGGTTTCTTCAAACCCTGCCCACATCCTGTACCTAACCCGTTTAAAATCTCCCCAGTCACTTAGGTTGAGTGGGCCATCTGATGCCCTCGTGGGCCCTTGGAGAGATGAGGGCCTCGAAATTCAGATTGCATAAGTAACCTGGCCTTGGCCAAGGTCACATAAAGCGTAATTGGGTGACATCATGTTTCAGCCTTTGGGAACACAAAGCCAGTATTGTTAGATATTGCAGAATACACAGCTATGACTCAAGTTTTCTCAAAGGGGATGGATAACAACTCAGGTGAGTGGATGAAAACAGGTGAGTAGGGTGGTGTGGAAAACAGGTGAGGAGGCCAGAATTGCTGGCCAGCAATTCTGATGCTTTCCATGGGTTAGTCACACTTGCTGCTACAAAGAAATATTAAATGGGAACAAAGGCATCAGCACATCTTAGAATTACAGGGTCATCTAGACACCAAGATCATCGACTGGCCAAACTGGAGCTCCTCGGAGACAGGAAACTGCCACTGACTGAGATTTGCCTTTGTACTCTCCACGATCTGGCAACTCACCAAGGGATCCTTACTTTCCTCTAGAACTTTCTTAAAACTTTTGCAGTCCAGTGGGAATTAAAGATGAACAGGTCCTTGTTGGTTATCTATTTTGAATGTAGCACAGGGAAATCTGCTCAATATTCTGTAATAATTTAAATGGGAAAAGAATTTGAAAAAGATAGATACATATGTATGTATGACCGAATCACTTTGCTGTACACCTGAAATTAATACAACACTGTTAATCAACCATACTCTGATACAAAATAAAAATTAAAAAAAAAGATGAACAGGATTGATGTATAGTAAAAACCGTTACGCTGGGGGAGCTAGTCAATCTATTAAAAATAGCGATACAGTTAATATTCATTGAGTGGTTATTATGCGCTAGATACCATGATAATAACTGTATGTATATTGAAGTATTTAATTCTCCCAAAAGCCCATAATGTTGGTCTGATAATGCATTTTACAGATGAGACTGGGTTATAGAGTGACTCAGAAACTTCCTTAAAAGTCTTAGTGATAGTCAGCAGGTAGAACTGGGACTCAAATTCAGGTCTGTTTGATATCAATATCTTTGCTCTGAACATTGTAATCTATAGGTATATAGGTGGCTTTGTGGGCATTTTTTCCTTGCTATTTTTCCCAAAGCAAAATATTAATAATTGCTATTATCTCATGAATATTCCCCACTTTTCACCTCCTCCTTGGTATACATTTTCTCATTTTTTCCCAAGCACCCAAAAGATGTCTTTTCAATGATAAGGGAGCTCCTTTCTCCTAGCGTTAAGTGAGACACTGTCTTTGATCTTCCATAGCTTTGAAATTATTGAATCTAGATATTGCCCAACTCTCTTGCCCATTCTTTAAGTGGAGAGAGCAAGATCGTACTAAATGTTAAAAGTAATGGACCAATATTTAAGAAGCACTAAGAGCTCTTCCACTCAATATTTTCCCAGAATGTAAAAGTATTTCCAATTACTGTGCTTTTCTCCAAACCTAGGATCAACAAATGAGTAACAGATGTCAACTTTCATGGAAGGCTACTCACTGAATGCAGTCTGTTCTTGCTTATTGGAAACTCTTTAGCATGGGTTCTTTGTGTTTCCGTTACCATGACAATATTTGACTCCTTCTCGTGTTTTCTTTTTCCAGATCTGAGGCACACTTCACACAAGTGGAATCATTATAAGAATTACTTGCTGCCTATGAAGATAATCTTAGGTGGGTTTCATTTATTGTCCTTTATCAGGACCATGCTGTTTATATGAGGACCTCAGTTTGTCAAGTTATAATATTTTGGCACAAGGGATATTTTCATCTTTTATGTTTCAGATTTCAGCTCAAAGATCACCTGTGAACTTCTTTCTTGACTCTGCAAGACTACATTAGACTACTAAAGTTTCTGCATTATCCCTTTCATCGTATTTTCTACAATCCCTGAAGTTTTCTTTTTAAAAAATAGACATTTTTAGAGCAGTTTCATGTACACAGAAAAACTGAGCAGACAGTACAGAGGATTTCCAGACACTCCTTACCTCTACACATGGACAACCTCTCCATCAACACATCCTGTCCCAGACTGAACATTTGGTACTATTGATGAACCTATGGCAACACATCATTATTATCCCAAGTCCACAGTTTGCATGGTTTCACTCTTGGTGTTGTACATCCAAAGGTTTGTGATAGAGTTATAATGACATGTAGCCACGGTGATAGTATGATTAAGAGTAGTTTCACTGTTCTCAAAATCCTCTGTGCTCTGCCTACCCCTCACTCCCTCCTCCCCAGCCCACCAATAAGCATCAATCTTTTTACTGTCTCCAGAGTTTTGCCTTTTCCAAAAGACATATAGTTTTTAGATTGGCTTATTTCACTTATGCCATGAAATTAAAAGATGTTTCCTCCTTGGAAGAAAAGTTATGACCAACTAGATAGCATATTGAAAAGCAGAGACATTACTTTGCTGACCAACGTATGTCTAGTCAAGGCTATGGTTTTTCCAGTGGTCATGTATGGATGTGAGAGTTGGACTGTGAAGAAAGCTGAGCACCGAAGAATTGATGCTTTTGAACTGTGGTGTTGGAGAAGACTCTTGAGAGTCCCTTGAACTGCAAGGAGATCCAACCAGTCCATTCTGAAGGAGATCAGCCCTGGAATTTCTTTGGAAGGAATGATGCTAAAGCTGAAGCTCCAGTACTTTGGCCACCTCATGCGAAGAGTTGACTCATTGGAAAAGACTCTGATGCTGGGAGGGATTGGGGGCAGGAGGAGAAGGGGACGACCAAGGATGAGATGACTGGATGGCATCACTGACTCGATGGCCGTGAGTCTGAGTGAACTCCGGGAGTTGGTGATGGACAGGGAGGCCTGGCGTGCTGTGATTCATGGGGTCACAAAGAGTCGAACACGACTGAGCAACTGAACTGAACTGAACTAAACTGAATATGCACTTAAGATTTCTCCATATCTTTTCATGGCTTGATAGCTCATTGTTTTAAGCTTTAAATGATATTTCATTGTCTATATATTTATATATAGACATAATTTATTGCCATAATTTATTTATCCATTCACCTAATGAAGGTCATCTTGGTTGCTTCCGAGTTTTGTCAACTGTGAAGAAAGCTACTATAAACATCTGTGTGCGGGTTTTTGTGTGAACATAAATTTTCAGTTCTTTTGGTTAAATACAAAGGAGCACAATTTCTTGATCATATGGTAAGAATATGCTTGTTTATTTATCTATTTGGAAACTGTCAACTTGTCTTGCAAAGAGGCTGTACCATTTTGCATTTCCACCAGCAGTGAACGAGAGTTCCTGTTGCTTCACATACTTGCCAGTGATTGATGTTGTGTATGTGTTGAATTTGGTCAATCTAATGAATGGGTAGTGGTAGCTCATTGTTTTAATTTGTAATTCCCTGATGATATATGCTGTTGAGGACATTCTTATACTTAGTTTGTCTTCTTTGGTAAAGTGTCTGTTCAGCTCTTGCCATCTTTAAATCAGGTTGTTCATTTTCTAATGTAGTTGTTTAATGCCTGTGTTCCCTGTAGTAACATAAAATCCTTGAAGGCAGGAGCTCTGAGTTTTTTCTTACTGTTGTATTCTCAGCACCTGGCCCAGGGCCTGCAGGGATTCAATAAGTGATTGTTTAATAAAAGAATGAGTGTGCGCATGAACTTGATCACTGCTCTGGCCAACCTGACATCATTGAAACCCATATTTGCCAATGTACTCATCATCGTAAGCAGTTTCCTTATTCTAACTCTCAGTTCCCTTATTTCTAAAGTGGATGTTATCATAAAATCAAACTTTCCAATAGGTGTGAGAATTATATGAGATAATAACTGAAAATACTTTGTAAACTGTAATGCTAGTTGTTTCTAATATCATATTATTACTTATGATTAAGTCCAGCCAATCAGGCTTTAAAGAAGTATTTCAAGAAAATTTTAGGTGCAGGATAATTGTCATCTACTTCAGTAATTTCAGTCTGAGCTTAATGCAGAGCTTAATGATAGATTTATGGTAGAGCTGAATGATAGTTACTGGAGAAGGCAATGGCACTCCACTCCAGTATTCTTGCCTGGAGAATCCCATGGATGGAGGAGCCTGGAAGGCTGCAGTCCATGGGGTCACTGAGGGTCAGACACGACTGAAGTGACTTAGCAGCATTGATAG
Organism: Neotragus moschatus; assembly: GCA_006410615.1. Taxonomy (NCBI): domain Eukaryota; kingdom Metazoa; phylum Chordata; class Mammalia; order Artiodactyla; family Bovidae; genus Neotragus; species Neotragus moschatus. The sequence continues at coordinate 1,892,783 of SJYA01001365.1, read as the reverse complement.
CTACTATTAAGAGACTGTGTTCTATATGCCAAGTGTTTTCCACACAGGATTTCTAATCACTGTAACCACCTTGCATTGTAAATATCATTTTTCATAGATGAAAAAATCTGTCAATCACAGTGACTGAGCAAGAATTTGAACCCAGGTTAGCTTCATAGCAAACCCTAGGTGTTTCCACTTGCCCTGAATGGTATCTGACAGCTAAACTAAATCAGCTCAAGTGGAAACTTTTAGCTTGCATACCTTTAGAATTTTCTGGACGAATAACTCAATCTTTGTGAGAGAAAATTGAGAAACTAGAGATTTCCACTGGTTATTGTGGAATAGAAGTATTCTGGAAGCCTTTGAGAAAGCGCTCTGCTTGCACCTCCCTTATTGGTCTTTGAGAACCTGAAGCTCCAAGCCCTCATGCACAGATGGGCAACAAGGGCTCAGGCAGGAGGTGTGGTCAGCCCTGCCTTGGCCTTGCTGTGAAGTCAGACTCTTTATGCCAAATATGGGCAGCGATGCTTTCCCTCATGGGACTGCATGTTTCGGCTGGAAGCCCAGACATGAAGACACGAATATATCTGTTGCCTACCCACTGGCTCAACATTATGGCAAAGAGCAGACTTAGCTTGAAGAAAGGTTCTTTACTTCCTACAGTGGGATTGTTCACACTCATATCTGGTTTGTCACTAAATGACTGGACTATTGAGAGTTGCTTTCACAGTGACCCTTTCCTCCACATCTTGCTACATCCGTAAAACTCTGCGAGAAACAGATTAGAAGGCCACCTGGAGAACAGAGCACCTCAGACATCGTGGAGTTCAGAGCTGAATCTAGTCCTGTTAGCCACAACACAACAGATGCAGATATAGAGTCTGTTAGAGTCAGTCCTGGGCAGATTTTAGGAGGTTGACAATTGCTAGGATTTCTATTTTAGTCTAGAGTCTGAAAATGTATTTTGTGCTTATTCTGCTATCTAGGTACAGTATTCTTCTAAAAAATGCTGGTCCTTGCCCTAGATTTTCTTTTTTAAAAGTCTCTTCAAGGCAGAAATAAATCTCTTCTCTGTATTGCTGTAGATTACATCTTATAAAATGTATCCCTTCATCTATGATAAAACTAGAAAATGGTAAGTGCTCTGTCGTTATTGAAAGGCTACAAGCAAAAATGACCTTTCTTGCCCACTTTCTGCCAGCTGCCCACCTCCGACCTGACCATCATCCCCATTTGAAAACATTTGGTGGGGTCTTTCAAGACCACACATACGAAAAGGCATCCCCATCACTGAGACTGACTTCTGCCCTGCATGAGTGTTTCCTATTACTCTTATCTGCTTATTGGATTACCATTAGCTACTTATCTTGACAAATGCACAACCATAAATATAATTTACTGGATTTTGAAACTGTAAGCCATGGCTTGTTTATATCATTCTTTGTTTCCAGGCAGGATTTAGTAGTACATGCATTTTATTAAAGGATTCTTCCTCTGCCTCAGTCCAGGCTAACAAATATATATATTTCCCTGCTCCTTTTCCCTTTATTTTTCTGTCAAAAAGGCCCAAATAGAAACTGTTGCTTGGTTTATAGCCTTCTAATTTTTTTTTTCCTGAAACAGAAGGCTATGACGTTTGAACAAAATATGGCATTTCCTTCACAGCAATTTTGTATGTTAGTGATGAGAAAGAGCCAATGTAAAATTCAAAAATATTCCTGACACCTTATATCATACTTCTGCCAGCAAAGTTTCAGATGGAAATTCACGAAGTAAAGAATCTTTTCCTATTTTACCTTTAACAAGTGAGTGCACATTTTCCTTCATTTGAGGAGTGCATATCGTAAGGAACTCTGAAAGACAAAGGCACTACAACTCGATTCCAGCTGCCAAATATGGAATCTGTGATGGGCGAACCTCTATTCTGCGGCAGCGTCAGCTATGCAAACTCTTCACAAGGCCTCTTTCACTTGTTCTAAAACCGCCAAACCTTATCTTCTGCCTGGAAAGTTTTTCACTGATTAACTGACATTTCTATTTGAGACACTTGCCTGGATTCTGATGTGGGAAATTCAGGGACAGGTCAAGAATGCCTGGGTTAAAAATTTTTGCTTGGAGTTGAAAGCAAATCCAGAAATAGAATTTAGTGGCTTGGGCATGGGAAGGTTTCAAGAGTCTGTAGACGCTGCTAATGGACTCTACAGTCACTGCTTTTTAAACCTCTCATCAAGCTGTTTGCAAATAAGCAGGGAAGACCTGCCCTTTAGCCTGTGCATGAAACACATACTCTCCTTACTTCAGCCCTCAGAACCCCCAAAGAGACCCTAGGGCACTGATCTAGTTTGCCCTCTGAGCTGTAAAGCCCCTGGGTTATCACTGTATACCCATCAGTGTTGAGAGCAGGTATAACTCATTCACTCACACAGGCAGATGCAGAGTAAAAGCATTTGCAAGTGACTGTATTATTTTTATCAAGTTACCAAGTGCTTATGAAAACAAAATACTCTATTCAGAAAACTCCAGAATTTGCAATCCAAATCTTTCAAACTTCTGGGGCCCTTGATCCTAGTATGACTCAGTAAGACAGCCCAGGCCCCCATCCCACAGTCCGGGAGGGACTCCTCCCTGTATCCCAGAAGATTTCTAGGGAGCTCTCGATTTCTTGATAAGTCCACACAGCATCCTGTTTGGCAGCAGGCTTTAGGTTTTGTCTTTCTGGTTTCCTTTACCTCACACTGGAAATCACTCCAAAACCTTCCTTCTCTCAGAGTACCACTAAGTCTTTTGTATCTAGTGAAATTTACAGAAAATTTGAACTATTGATAAGAGAAAGGCAAAATCTTCACCTTGGATTTTAAATATCACTCTCCAAAGATTCCATCAGCCAATTCTCACCATAGGCAATTTATCAGAAGCCAAGCTCTCTTGTGACTCAGCTGGTAAAGAATCTGCCTGCAATATATTATTATATATTAAATATATAATTTAAATCTTATACACTGATGCTTGAAGGCAGATAACACAATCCACATTTAATAAGGAAAGAATGGGAGGTTCTAAGATGCTAATTAACTTGCCTGAGGTCACATTCCTGGTAAGTGGTAGAGATGGGATTTAATCCAAGGCTTGGCTGATTTCTAGGTTCATGCCTCTTCCTGTATACATGCGATGAGTTGCCTAGGATAGCTTCTTCTGGTCCTACTCTCTTGCTTTTTGGGTAATCAAAGATCATAATCCAGGTAGTTGAAGAACCTAGGAAGTAGATTGCTCCCAATAGCTTCATTTCTGCCTTCTGTCTCCCAAACATAAGCTGAACTCTTTAGAGAAAAAGTTTACTCTCCTGTCTATAAAGACCCTTAAATTCTCCAAAACTTCACAGCTGTCTGAAGCACACTATGCCCTTCTTTCCTCACCCCAAAGTCCTACAGTAGAACATTAACTTTGTAGAAAGGCTTAGGTTTTATTCACAAACACCGATTTTGTTTTATCACAAACACCTATTGACACAATTTATTAGCATATCCCATTGATGGTATACATATTTTAGGTTAATAATTACAATAAATACAATGACCTAGAATTAGGTCCATAAACTAATTGGTCCAATAACCATAGAATTAGAGAAAAAAAATCTTTTTTCCTCACTCAAGTAGAAGCTTATGAATCTCTTCTCTCATATTCTCCCATCTTCTACAATGATCCTCCCAAGGTCATGGTCTCATCCACTCATTTGGGATAACGATGGGGTGACTAATGACCATGTGGGAAAGATGGAAATCAGGGATGGTTCCGAGTGGCACAAACCTCTCCTTAATCCTGAGCTCCTCCAACTACAATTGTACCTGCTGGCAGATGCAGACCTGCTAACTCACAGAGAAGCAAGAAATCTTGGTATTTTCTCTTGGCACTTAGAGTTACCAAGTTTCTCAAGAACTTTTTCCCTGGAGGAAAAGTAGAAAGAATTCACTGACAGATTAGACCAGAATTACCTTTTAATAAAGAGATACTGGGTAATGTCAATTGCCATTAATGAAAGATATCTTTTCCATACCAATAATCTTCCAAAAATTGAACAGAAATCACTAGGATGACAAAATCATGGTGGATAAACCACCACTATTTTCACACATGGATTTCACACATCCCCCTCCTATCTACTTTCAACTTCCTCCCACCGTGTGTAGGGGGCCCCAAGACCACTCTCAGGCTCAGTGATTTTCTAGGACAGACAGGACTCAGGAAAGTTGTTTTACTCATGGTACAGTTTATTATAATAAAGGCAGGCAGTTGGAAATCATGAAAAGTCACATGGGTGGAATCCAGGAGAAACCAGGCACCAGCTTCCAGGTGTGTCCTCCTGGGGGAGTCGGACAGGACACATTGAATATCCTTTCAACAATGAGGTGTGACTATATTTGTCAATTGTTTCAACTAGGAAAACCTTGTGTTCAGGCTTTTATTGTGGGTCAGTCATGTACACATGCAGCATCTGTGTGAGTGATCCCAGCTACTCAGACTGCAGTCCTCTTATCTGCTGAAACTAGTATAGCCTGCCCTAAACCCTCATGAACAACAAAACTCTCGTTAAACAGAGTATTCCAAGGGCTCAGAAGTTATCTCCCAGGAGCCCCACAAAAGCATCTTTTTTTTTTGAAGTCAGATCTCTGTTGAATGTGCAGGATTTGAGCAACTCAGGCCTGCTGAGTTAACTCTTACTTCCCTTGAGTCTATTCTCTGCAGAGATGACTGCTTAAAGTCAGAGAGATGCTGCTTAAAACTGAAGACAGGAAGCACCATCACTCCTCTGCTCAGAAGCCCTGAGCTTTCTTGGTGGGTCAGACAGGAAAGAATCCGCCTTTCACGAGGGAGATTCAGGTTCAAACCTTGGGTTGGGAAGGACATGACTACCTATTCCAGTATTCTTTCCAGGAGAATTTCCTTGGATAGAGGCGTCTGGCGGGCTGCAGTCCATGGGGCCGCAAAAAGTCAGACTTGACTGAGCAACTAACACTATGACGCCACGTCATCTGGTTGCCTGCCATGTCTTCCTTCACCCCATTTGCTCCTCCTTTGCTCGCTAGACTCCTGTCTCATCAGCCTCCTCCCTGTGTCTCAAAACCAGATGCGCATTCATGCCTCCAGGAATATGTTTCCTCCCCTCAGAATGACTTTTTCTCATTTGGGCTCAAGATTTCCTTCCTTGGTCACAACATCTAACATTTAACCCCATTCCCAGAACATTGCATATTTTACTTTTTGCCTTTTTGCCTACTTTTTTTCCTCCTTACCACTTGTCATTAACTATTATTCTCTATAACCTCATTAAGCATTACTCCTCTCTCCCTTAGAATGCTAACTCCTAAGGTGTGTTATCTGTTTGTTCTCTGCCATATCCATGGTTAGAACCAGTGCCTGACATACTCGATACTATTTATTGTTGAATGAATAAATAGATGAGGTGAAGGTGGTTGTATGGATCCCCATCCTAAGTAGCCAGGAAACAGTGACCATCCTATCAACATCACATCAACATCATTAAGAAAGCTATGCCCTTTGGGGTCATTTTACAGATTTCAAGCTGTTTCTGTAGTTATTAACTACCCGGGCCTCATCTCTCTGGGAGGTGAGTATAATAAGTGGTGAATGCTTCTTCTGTACTAACGTGGGATGTAGGAGAAGGTGGGTACAAGGTAAGGAGATGCAGAGGAAAGGAGATTGGAACCAATGCCTTCAGCACTTTGGTCTTCCACAAACTTCCACCCTATGGGGCTTGTATAAGACACTATCCTTTATGGGTTCAGTTTGTCTTTGTTTATAAAATAAAGAAGTTGAACTCGGATTTGATAATTTGAAGTCCTTCTTTTTCCATAAGCTGGCTGTAATAGCCCAGTTTAATGAGCTCCAATGTGGTTTCTTTCAACTCATACTGTTCTTCTTCTGAGAAAGGACAGTTTGGATCAAGAGTCTTTTTTCTCTCAGACTATAGGTGGGATTCTAGATCTGTCCTGAGGTTTACCTTGAACTTCCTGTGGCAATCGCTGCTATTGCAACTAGGAAGGGTAATTAACTCCTTCTAAGTTCAACGTTTTATTTTAACGAAGAATCTCTACTGCTTTCAAATACATAACAATGTTTCAATAACCTGGAGAAATGCTTATGCTATTTTACTAAGTGTTAAAAATAGCATCAAAAAGTAAATTTAAAGTATTGGCTTAATTACACAAAAACGTGTATAGCAAATGTATGGAAGTATGCAAAATGTCAACTATGCTTTCTTTGTGTACTTGCAGTTTTCCTCATCTAGCTATTTGTCCATTTCTGTATTTTTCAAAATGTCTAAAATAAATATGTTTTGATACCTAATATTATTTGCTTAATTTGAAATTTTAAGACAAAACCAAACATAATAAGAAAACTAAGTATAGAATGACAAAATTGATAAGTTATTTTTATTTTCCAAGGTCATTTTTTGAGATTATGAACATAGTTGACCACAAAAGGTTAAAATTTGTATTTCCTTGGATTGAGTATCATTTCAGTACTTGGTCAATGCCAACTGGTAGTCAAGCTCTCCTTTTGGGGATATATGCTAGAGGATCAGAAGTTTATTTGAAGAAAGTAGACAATAGAATCACATCTTTAATGCAATTTAAATTGCTTTCAGAACTACCGTTTGCCCCAGCCTAAATGAATTTTCACCCACTTCAATCCTTTGAGAAGAAACTCAGAACCAGAAGGCTTTGCTCTTTATTAGTTCTGGAACAGGTAGACTTGAAGCAGCAGCAAGTTCTTGTTCCAAATGGACCAATCCAATCGTGTTGACAGTGGTTTAAAACAAGTAGGATACTTTTAAGGCAAAAGTGTGTGTGTGTGTGAGATAGAAAGATCCTTGATATTCTCTTAATCTGAGTACTTCCTCTCTGCCCACATATTATTGTCACTTATTGTGGGAAAGACACAATATACAATAACAACAACAACAGACCCCTAAGTGAGCTGTTTCCAAGCTTCATTTACATCCTATCGTTTAACTGAGTGCTAAAGTGCCCGAGTTTAATCCTCTTTCTCTTTCTTAAGTGCCAAAACTGAGTGTACATGAAAAGCAAAATGTGTTTTCCCGAGTATCAGGTTTCACAGGCAGATGTTACATAGATGTGACCAACTATGTCTGTGTGTGTTTTTAGTAAACATTTCAACTTCTATTATTGAGTTTAATTTACCCGGCTTATATGTTTGTCAGCTACCCTCTGTCTCCATATCCAGGGGATTGGAACTCAACTGAACTTCCCATAGCATAAATCACCTAATTGTGTTCTGCATCAGTGTATGTTAGTGCATGTACTTTACCTTCCTTATAAAATTACAAGTTCTTAAAGATTAGGGGCTGAATCTATTTTTAAGTTTTCATATTCTGTCACACAGTGTCTTTGTCACAAAAGTTGATGGCTGTCACTGAGACTACCTACAGTTGGGCACTAAGTGGCCAGTGGTTGATGGAAGAGGGGACAAGAGAGGACAGACATTTAAGATGTGTTGAGTACAAGCTCTTAACAGTCACTAGACTAAGGGCATTAAAAAATTCATTTTCTCTGATAATATCTTTTATATGTGTATTATTAGAATCACTTTATAGATGAGGAAAAGGCAATTTGAATGAGTGACATCATTTATGAAGCATTAGGATTCAAAAACATTTCAGTCTAATACTCCAATTTTAAGTCTTTTGATTGACTGTTCCAGGACTTCACAGTGACCTTGGCCTTGAAATTTCCTCCAGATTGCCTGGCAGTCAGGGACATTTCATTCAGTACAAAAAGAAGTGTACCATCTCTCTCTTGCTTTTCTGTAGGGTCCACTGTCTTATTTGTAAGCAGCATCTGGAGCCTGGGAGAACCTCTGTTTCTTTTGAAACTTGGCTTTGAGTTAAACCTATTCATTTATAAAGGGCGTCTAAGAGCTCCCCAGAGGCTGATGGTTCTACTATTTGCAGGTGGATCCCTGCCCAAACTGAGGTCATCTTTCAGAATAACAGTTGAAAGCAATGGTCTTTCTACTTTATCTTTTTCACGGCAGGTAACTCATCTGTCAACAGCATGTCAATCAAATTTCAATTATTAATGAATGTCCTTAGGAAGGAGGACATTTTAGAAATGGACACATCACGTGGTACAATCTCGAATGTATTTACTCGCTCTTGCCATGCAGTGCTAAGTCATTTCAGTCATGTCTCACTCTTTGTGACCCTATGGACTGTAGCCTGCCAGGCTCCTCTGTCCATGGGATTCTCCAGGCAAGAATACTGGAGTAGGTTGCTGTGCCCTCCTCCAGGGGATCTTCCCGACTCAGGGATCAAACCCATGTCTCCTTAAGCTTGCATATTGTAGGCAGATTCTTTACTGTTGAGCCTCTGGGAAGCCCTTACTGGTGCATATGACAGGCTATAAACATTGTATGTGTGCAGTCTGGCCGCTTCACTGACCCCTGATGTGGAACTGGATGGAAGAAAGTTCTTACTACGCTTCGTGATCACTCCAGTGAGCCAATCTCTCACTAGAATGCTCATAGCATTCTAGGCAGCTGATGATAACGGGAACACATCTTACATACATATTTAGGGAAAGCTGCACTACCGGGAAGAGCTCCTGGAGATGATGGGAATGAGGCACTGTGCAGGCAGACTCCACCCAGTCAAAGTACTGCTCATGTGGGAGGCCGTGAAGCTGGAAATTTATAAGAGAGAAGCCAGCAGTAAATAAGGCAATCCCACCTCCACAGCCCCCCACCCCACTCCTCAGGGAGCTTGAGGCTCCCTCCTAACCTTTCTTTGACCCCAGCTCACTCCAAACTGGTTTGTGCCGGCTAAGAGCTTGGCAGGAACCTTTGCTCCCTGCAATATTTTTTTACACCATACCTGTTCCCTGGTGACTCAGATGGTAAAGAATCTGCCTGCAGTGCAGGAGAATTCCATAGACAGAGGAGCCTGGTGGGCTACAGTGCTTGGGGTCACGAAGAGTCGGACATGACTGAACGACTAACACTGTGAAAAAAGAACTTGTACTGAGATTTCATGAGACCCTTGACATTACCCAAAAAGAACATCAGGAAACAGAGCAAGCATCAGTGTGTCTGCCTACATGCAGAGGAAACTTCAGAAAGAGAGCCACTCTGGATACACAGTGATAGCCAAATGCGTTGAACTCAGAGAATCCACATATTTTGTGTGCTTTGGGAAATTGGAACTGACCACGGGACTCTGTGCCCATAGTTTCTGTCAATTTTTTTCCTCTGAGGATTTTATTTTCCTTGTGCTTTTCTTTGGCGAGAGCTGGACTTGAGACCCAGTTGATTGTTAATTTAAAACACAATAAACATCATTATTTACTTAAAATTAGATTTTTGTCCCTTAATACTGAACTGCCACATGAAACAAAACACCCTCGTGCAGACAAGGCCCAGAAGGTTGCGTAACCCAGGCTGCCTGCTTCTGTTTTCCTAATGAAGTGGCCGCGCCTCTGGTTTTATGGGCACAACAGAGTCTGGGAAAGGCACACGTCAATGTTGCTCCTGAAGGAACATGCTGGTGAGATTCCTCTACTCTGAGCTGCTTCTTTTTACTTTATTCCCCCTGCTGAGTTCTTCCTTACTCAGCAGAGGAGAAACTACTTTGGGGTTGAAATAAACTAAAACGAAGTCTGACTCTGTCCCTTATGCTGGTAACTTCTCCTCCTTTATTGCCTATATGCCTCTCCCTGAAGTTTCCTAGTCTGTCTTGGATGTTTGTCTATTTTCACTAGCAGACATCCTCCCCATGCCCTGACACTATTCCTAAGGTCACTTTCCGGTTTGTATTAGAACCCAGAATGGTTGTGCTTGGAAGTTGGATCCCCAGACAAGCTTACCAGAAACTGAGATTCACTGTGGTCATAACAGAACCTGATTCCCAAGGCTGAAAGTATGTGAATCAATACTCCAGTTCCAGCTTGGTAAGGCAGGACCGTGACTGAGGTTTTGTAGAGAGATGGGGAATATCCTGCCAGGGAGGTGAGGGAAAGGTGTGTGTTTGGTGTGGCTTCAAACAAGAAGGCATAAGCTCTGTCGTTCAGTTTCAGGCAATATGGTTGCCAAGGGAAGATTATAAAGTAAGAGTCCTTCCCAGGGCATATGGACTCTCATTATCAACGTGGCCGCTGACTGTCCATATGAGGGCCAGCCTGGCTGTCCAGACCAATGCCAAGATGGGTGAGTTACTCTGGAGGACAGGTGCTACACTAGTGAGGTGGTGTCATAGGCCGGGCAGGAAACCAAAAGAGAAGCATTCCTTTTTATGGTGGGATTCATGCTCCATTTCCCCAGCTGCTTGCTCCCTGGAATGGCATCCCCAGCTTTGGCCCCAGGCCACCAGGCCCTGGGGCTGAGCATTCCTCGAGCCTTTGGAACAGCTTGGCATCCAGTCAGTGCGCACATCTGGAATGTGCAGCTGGATTCAGAAATTTTCCAGTGGACTCTGGCACTTGGCAGTGTGTTGGGACTGTTGGCATTGACTCAGTTTGAAGGGGTTACAGCCCATATTTCCTCAAATGGTGCTTCTTGCCCATCAACACCTGCAGGCCAAGGCAGAGAAGGAGCCTCTGCTCCACTCAGGCAAAGAGAGCAAGGTCACGGTTAAGTTGGATGAAGAAACCCTGTGTAGCAGGTCCAGATGTCTGTCAGCCGTGGGATAAGGTTTTCTGTTCAGAGCAGAGCAGTGAACAACAGGATGGGATTAGGAATTCATGGAACAAACTGGCTTCTCCCTGGCTGCCTGTGGCTTCTCTGTGGCACTCACAGTTCACCCAGGCTGCGGGCAAGGCAGGCAGAAAGAGCCACGCCCACCCTTCTTCCCACCCTACTTCCTTAATGTGTCTGACTCTTCAAAAACAGCAACAGTCATTTGTTGAGTACTTATTAAGTGCCAAGAACTTTATATACATTGGCTCGCTTAACCTTTACAAGAACCCAGTGATGTATGATTCCTGCTCGGATTTGAAGCAAAGGAAACGAGACTCAGAGATATTAATTATCTCAGACTTCTAGATACTCTTAGAGAGTGGCCAAATGAAATTCTGTGTTGTTTCTATCTGCCTTCAAAGTCCATTACTCTTCATGACTTGGTCATGCCACATTAACTCGACTTTCCAAGAGTTTTGATAGGAGTTAGATTATCTAGGATACAGGGTGACTGCTGTAACAAAGACCCAGGATAAGAATAGCTTATACAAATCAAAAGTTTTAATTTTTCTCAACCCGAACAAAAGCAGTCCAAGACTGAAGTGGTAGTTCTATAGTGCCAGGGAGGCACTATAGCTCCTCTCTGTGGTTCAGTGTGGTTCTTTCTGATAACTGTTTCCAACTGGAAGGATGAACAAAAGTGAGGCAAGACAACACACACAACCCCAAGAGGGCTCAGTCATAGACCCACACATAGCAATAAGGATAGCATAAAAATTAGGCTTTATGCTAAACCTTTATGTGGATGACTAAAGTCTAGTAGCAAATAAGCATAGGAGAGGGCAAGAATGGATACTGANGCATTCCTCGAGCCTTTGGAACAGCTTGGCATCCAGTCAGTGCGCACATCTGGAATGTGCAGCTGGATTCAGAAATTTTCCAGTGGACTCTGGCACTTGGCAGTGTGTTGGGACTGTTGGCATTGACTCAGTTTGAAGGGGTTACAGCCCATATTTCCTCAAATGGTGCTTCTTGCCCATCAACACCTGCAGGCCAAGGCAGAGAAGGAGCCTCTGCTCCACTCAGGCAAAGAGAGCAAGGTCACGGTTAAGTTGGATGAAGAAACCCTGTGTAGCAGGTCCAGATGTCTGTCAGCCGTGGGATAAGGTTTTCTGTTCAGAGCAGAGCAGTGAACAACAGGATGGGATTAGGAATTCATGGAACAAACTGGCTTCTCCCTGGCTGCCTGTGGCTTCTCTGTGGCACTCACAGTTCACCCAGGCTGCGGGCAAGGCAGGCAGAAAGAGCCACGCCCACCCTTCTTCCCACCCTACTTCCTTAATGTGTCTGACTCTTCAAAAACAGCAACAGTCATTTGTTGAGTACTTATTAAGTGCCAAGAACTTTATATACATTGGCTCGCTTAACCTTTACAAGAACCCAGTGATGTATGATTCCTGCTCGGATTTGAAGCAAAGGAAACGAGACTCAGAGATATTAATTATCTCAGACTTCTAGATACTCTTAGAGAGTGGCCAAATGAAATTCTGTGTTGTTTCTATCTGCCTTCAAAGTCCATTACTCTTCATGACTTGGTCATGCCACATTAACTCGACTTTCCAAGAGTTTTGATAGGAGTTAGATTATCTAGGATACAGGGTGACTGCTGTAACAAAGACCCAGGATAAGAATAGCTTATACAAATCAAAAGTTTTAATTTTTCTCAACCCGAACAAAAGCAGTCCAAGACTGAAGTGGTAGTTCTATAGTGCCAGGGAGGCACTATAGCTCCTCTCTGTGGTTCAGTGTGGTTCTTTCTGATAACTGTTTCCAACTGGAAGGATGAACAAAAGTGAGGCAAGACAACACACACAACCCCAAGAGGGCTCAGTCATAGACCCACACATAGCAATAAGGATAGCATAAAAATTAGGCTTTATGCTAAACCTTTATGTGGATGACTAAAGTCTAGTAGCAAATAAGCATAGGAGAGGGCAAGAATGGATACTGAGGCACAGTTCTTCCTATTTGCCATGTATTCTAATGGCCAATCCAACTTTCAGAAGTAAAAAAAAAAAAAAGTGTGATACCTTTAATGTAAAGGCATCTGGATCTTCCTGGACTGGATCAAGAGTAATAGGAGTCTGAGATACAAGCAAGCCATCTTCCTTGAGAGATGGACAAATAGGAGAAAAAGAGAGAGACAGAGAGCTGTAAAGATACCAGTGATTCATAGACCATTGGATAGAACTGGTCATGTGGCTTCAACTGGACTGCAACAGAGGCTGGAAAATATTGAGGAGCTCATGGATTTGGGATGAGCATCAATTGTCTCCACCGTGAGGATTTCACACTAAAACAAGACTTTCCAACTTTTCTTGGAAAATCAGATGTAGCAACTGGAGCTCAACTGCCCACTTTAGCCAGAGAAATTGTTTTCCAGTGTGTCTCGTTCACCATTTAACTCCCCACTCTTGAGGCCTGATAGTGTCAGAATACAGTTTTGATGATTTTAGGAGGCTTGTCCTAAGTTGTTCCTGACAAGCCAAGGCAATTCATTTTATTCCAGAACAAGAATTGTTTCTCCCTAAATACATTTCCTTGCATTTTCCTCAATGACTCTCTACACTTCCTCACACTTTGACTGTGAGAACAACCTTCATGTAGCCCTGTGGGTTGATATTTCAAAGATTGTGGGAAACATCTAGTATGGGCTTTGCAAGTGTAAGAAATAGTACTGTGCATATTTTAATGAAAAGTTTATGAATGGCCATGCCTCTTCTTTTCACTCTGTTCAGGGAAGGTGGAGAGAATTAGTAACCCAAAGGCCGGGGTTGAAGTGTTAGTCTATGACTTGTTAGATGTCTGACCATGGATGCAACTTTAGCCTCTTGGAACCCTTGTAAAACATTCAGTACAGAGTGTTCATAGGAATTCCCTTGGTGTTCCAGTGGTTAGGACTTGGCACTTTAGTGCTATGGTCCAGGTTCAGTCTCTGTTCATGGAGCTGAGATCCCACAAGCTGCTCAGCGTGACCACAAACAAAAATTGGTGGCAATGAGGATTAAGTGAGGTAAGGTTTGTGACAGCATTGTAAACTACAACACCAATAACACCACTTCAGTTTATAATCTGTCTTTCAAGTTTTGTAGCTTTTTATTTCTTTTAAATTTTCAATAATGCAGTCTCCTCTACACTTTATTTTTATTTGACTTAAGATAAAGGCAAGAACTTAAACATATTTCTAGATATCTAGAAAAGACAAGAAAAATATTCTCCTTTTACAGTTCAAGAAACAGACCAACAAGTAGACTTAAACAGCGAAGGCAGAATAAAAGTTGAAAGTCACTCAGTCGTGTCCGACTCTTTGCTACCCCATGGACTACACAGTCCATGGAATTCTCCAGGCCAGAATACTGGAGTGTGTAGCTGCTCCCTTCTCCAGGGGATCTTGCCTACCCAGGGATCAAACCCAAGTCTCCCATATTGCAGGATTCTTTACCAGCTGAGCCACCAGGGAAGCCCAAAAGTTGAAAGGTTTGGGGCAAAATTAAAAGAAAGACCAAATACAGCTGATTCTCATTATTTGCAGATTCTCTATTTGCAAATTTGCCTACTGGTTAACATTTATCTGTAACTCTAAAATCAATACTCCGAGAGTAGTCATTTGCAGACATGAGCACAGTAGTGAAAATTTTAAATCACCCAACAAAGCACATTTCTAACTGAGCTTGGACAGGGTGACATTGCTTTCTTGTTTCAGGTCTTATACTGTAAACACGTTCTTTTTTTTTTTTTTTTTTTTTTTGCATTTTTGTGCTTCTTATTGGTGTTTTCACTCTTTAAAATGGCTCCCAAACATAGAGCTGCAGTGTTGTCTAACATAAGAAGTGTGTGATGCGCCTTATGGAGAAAGTATGTGTTATNTTTTTTTTTTTTTTTTTTTTTTTTTTTTTTGCATTTTTGTGCTTCTTATTGGTGTTTTCACTCTTTAAAATGGCTCCCAAACATAGAGCTGCAGTGTTGTCTAACATAAGAAGTGTGTGATGCGCCTTATGGAGAAAGTATGTGTTATAGATAACTCCACTTAAAGATGAGTTATGTTGCTGCTGACCAAAATTTCAATTTTAATGAAACACACACACATTGTGTAAGATGCTTTAAACAGAGAAACATAAAACAAGATCAGGTATTGATCGGTTTATCAAAATGTAACCATAGGCTTACAGGAACTTAACTCTATGATTTCCTTAGAAGTAATGGCTCAATATTAGCTAATTGTATATCTGAGGCAAATTTATACAGCGTAATTACTGTGAATAATACAAATCAACTGTATATTGCCAAATGCAAGCCCTTCATCATAATTCAAAACTTTTAACAAGATTGCTTTCATTTCAAGCCCCTTTCAAGTAGAGTGATGGAACCAATGGAAAGCACTGTGTCTTGGTGGCATCTTTGACATGCCACCGATGTTATCAGCTAACTTTGGAAATATATGGCTTAGCCACAAGTCACTTTGAGCTCCATGTGAGCTGCAGCATAAGCCTGAATTCAAGATTTAGGATCTAAGCTCAGAAGTAGATGTATTTCATTCATTTTGACTTCACAATCAACATAAGTTAAAAGTTGACTGATTGATGGTTTAGGTTAATGAGATGAAAAATTATGAAATGTTTAGATTTCTTATTTCCTTTTGAAATAGTTGTATAAATCAGTCTATCTTTCTGCCTTTTTCTCTCCTTGCCTTCATCCTGTTCTCTTCTCTTTTCCTCTCGATTTTAATCTCTCTCACTTCTCTCACTTCCCTCTCTGCTCTCTCTTCTCCCTCATTTCTCTTTCCTGATGTCACGACACTTTTCTGTATACAGAGCACAAAGCAAAACAGAAACTTGATAATTACTCATTTAATTTCATGACTACAGAGAACGAGCCTATCAAATGCACTCTGAGAAGTCTCAAAATGCAAAGATCAAAAGGCGTCTTGAAGAAGCTGCGTTTTGAGATAAATTTAAAACCCCTGTTTGTTTTTTTCTCATAGCTCAGGGCAAAAGAATTTAAAAAGTGGAAATACATTTAAAGAAAGCCCTGAGAGTTGAACTGTATTTTAGGTAACTTAGATCTCAAAAGTGACTTTTAAAAAGTGTGAAAAAAACATGATACATAACTGTATGATCTTACTTACATAAAAATGAAGGCTTAGTTGTGTAAATACACAAATGAGATCTAGGACACATCAAATGGTAAGCTGCTTGTGATTATGGATGACTTTGTTTTCTGCTTCTTGTGTTTTCTGGTTTCTTATTATGCATGTGTTAACTTTTAAGAAATAAATATTTTAAAAGTAAAAAAAAAATGAATTAGCTGTTGATTGCATTGAGCAAAGGCTGGAAATAAATGAAACCAATTCACTTGGAGACTTAGTTAGAAATTAGCTAAATTTGGAGCTTTGTTTGCCTTTTGTGAAGTATCTACCTGGTTACAGTATTTCATGTTTTAGTAACAAGCCTGGCTTTGTTAAAGATACGTAAGCGTTGGAGGTAACATGCTTGATCTTGTTAAGATCTGTTGGGGCACTCTCTCTTTTCTCCCTTAGATGCACAAGTTTCAGTCCTGATCCATCATGCCAAGATAAGAGCTGGAGAGCTTTTAGTTGAAGAGTAGCCATTTAGTGCTTCTGAAAGAAGTCTCAGTACAGCTTCCCCATGCACCGGAGTCACTTTAATGATACAAGGGAGCACATAAGGCACTTTAAACCCCTGATGTTTCACTACTTCAGGCACTAACCCATTGTCAGATCCACCATCAATATCTTATTAAATTCATCATTGTGTCCCTGACATTATTTTAATAGCTCTGGCAACTGCATGCTAGATATAAATAAATCACGAGCCTGAATTTTCTTTTATGTGACTTCCTGACTCAATCCACCACTCGCTTTCTCTTTAGCTATAAAAATCCTTAGGCAACCAGTCACTTTTTCAGTTGGTAGAAGCACTGTGACAGGAGCTTTACATAGCTGCTTTCTGAAGCATTTGCTTTAACACTGCAGGTTTATCTATGGAGCCAAACCCTTGAACATCAAAGACAAGGGTTTTGTCTTTGATTGTTTGATTGGCCCTGGTCTACTGAGAACTTGACCTTAGCCCTCTCCAGTTCAGGTACCTGGGAAACATGTGTTCTCGTGATTCATGTACATAGGTAAAACATGCTTTGAAATGCTTTCTTTGGTCCTTGCTGGATGAGAGCAGTGTTACTATTTCAAGCTTAACCAGCAGTCTGGATTTCTCTATTTCACAAGCTTGAATAAATCGAACATCTTATTTTGAAAGTTCTCTGCCCTTTTCTTCCCTTTTTCTTTCTTAGCAACATATGAGCTTTTATACCATTTACTGATGCAAATTGCAGATTTTTTTTAGAACTATGCTGTGGCTAGCTTCTTTAGGCTAAAAATACTCCAGCTTAACTGTGTTAGAGATGATGATTTATGAATTTTATGGGAAACCAGGAGAAGATCACTATTAGATAATATTAACGCCAGGAAAACACAAGTCCCCAAATCATGCTTCTAGAGGAATTATTATGCCTGAGAACCAGATAAACTGAAACAGAAGATAAAGAAACACTGTTTTTAGCTCACCCCCATCTTCACAAAAAAGTTGAGTGAAATGCATTGAGTTACAAGAAAGCAGCATTTCCTTCCACGAGGTGCTCAAGCTTGAGTATGTGTCAGAATCACCTGGAAGCCTGGTTAACATGCAAGTCACTTGGCCCTATCCTTGATGTAGTAAGTCAGGGGTGGGGCTTGAGAGTTTGCATTTCTCACTTTGAGATCTTCTGAGTTAGGCCTTCATCACCTCAAGATAAAGCAAAACATGAAGTCCAACCAGCCTATAGCCCTCCAAGTCGATGCCCATGTTTTTGATCTTAACCCCATGATGTCAGGAAAATGTCTTCAGTTCCTGGCACTGAGCTGGCCCCAGCCCAGCATCCTGGGCATTGTGTTCCATTTCAGGAACTCCAGGCCTGCCTGATGGATGAGAGAAACTCAATATTGGGCCCCACGGGTGGAAGAGGAGAAAGAAGACGGCGCCACTCCGTCATTCACTGGCTGTGCCCAACACTGAAAAGCTCTGCCCTTCACGCATGGCCCGCTCGTTTGTATGATGGGAGCTGACCAGTGAGCTCGGTCCCCTCCCTGCACACCCAGCACCAAAGAGGGAGTACAGAGAAGGGCTCACACTAGT
Source organism: Neotragus moschatus (assembly GCA_006410615.1). Lineage (NCBI taxonomy): Eukaryota > Metazoa > Chordata > Mammalia > Artiodactyla > Bovidae > Neotragus > Neotragus moschatus. Next base: position 1,874,847 of record SJYA01001365.1, on the reverse strand, counting down.
TTCAGAAAAGGAAATTGTACCCTCATTTCTTCCCCCCACTGCCGATTTCTTCAGATAAACCAGTCAGTGGTTTCCCGTGTGTGTCTCCTGCCCACTGGCACCAAAGCATCTTCTTTGCATGTGGGCCTCTATCTCAACAGCAGAAGCGCACAATTATGTTTGAAAGCAGACTTCAAGTCTTGCAGAAAATATCCTTGAAAGTAACCCTGTAATGAGTATTTTTGTAAATTCTGTCTTTTCTCCTTAAATCATCTATTTTATATATTCCTACTATCATGGAGACAGTCTGCAGTAAGGGAGACGTGTAAATTTGGATTTCTCTATCCATTGCTTATTTTGCTGTTAACATTTTATTGTAGAAAATTTCAAACATGCTTTTATTTTTTTCACAGTTTTAAAAGAATAATCTTTATTTTAAAAATTATTTTTTTAATTTTGGTTGTGCTGGGTCTTCATTGCCGTACAGGCTTTTCTCTAGTCGTGGTGCATGAATTTCTCACTGCGGTGGCTTCTCTTGCTGAGGAGCGTAGGCTCTAGAGCACGCAGGCTTCCATATTTCTGGCACATGGGCTCAGTAGTTGCGGCCTCCAGGCTCCACAGCGCAGGTTCAGTAGTGGTGGTGCACTGGCTTAGCTGCTCCCTGGCATGTGGGATCTTTCTGGATTCAGGGATTGAATGTGTCCTGCAGATTCCTTACCACTGAAGCATCTGGGAAGCCCTCTTTGTTTTCAGGATGGGGAACACGTGTATATCTGTGGCGGATTCACGTTGATGCATGGCAAAACCAATACAATATTGTAAAGTAATTAGCCTCCAATTAAAATAAATAAATTTATAATTTAAAAAACTATTTTCCCCAACTTTTCTGCTGTTTCAACTTTATCTGGTATGGAGAGAAAACACAAGACTCTTCTTAGGAATTTGGGTTAAGAATAGTAGACTTCCCATCACATAGTATTTTCTTATGACCCTTCAGTGTTAGGGAAAACTGTTCTTTACTTGCGGAAGTGATGTGTGTTTTTTTAGATAGATAATGTGAATCTTGCTCTGACTGTGCTTCTCTCTACTTTAACTTGAGGTCTTTTAGAGACAATTTGTAATAATTTCTAGCTTGTGTATAGAAGCTTTGGGCACTCATTTCTGAATGCTACAGTGATCTTTAATTTCTTCCCCTTGTCTCTTAAAAAATTCTATTTTATTCAAAACATTGCTGTTAACACTCTCTGATAACTTTGAAAAAGGAGATAGGGTAAAAACAAATGCGTTTTTCAGACAAAGGGATTATCTTCCTGCCCTTACAGTAACAGCCCATCGTGGAGTCTATGTGCTAGACGAGAAAAGCATTTGATCTCATTGAAAGAAATCCATGCCCAGCAGTAACCTGACAGATACATCACAGGAACATCAGTGGTCATCACGAGAATGCGTACTTATGGCCAGTCAAGAAGCCTTTTTGCATGCATTAGTCTCACGTGAGCTCATTGACTTTACTGAACTCCAGTGAATGAAAGCCCTTTCAAGTCTGGTTCCTTCCAATCTCCAATAGGTTGTGATTCCATCAATTTCTACTATTTGGGGTTGCAGAAATACTATATATTAAGGTAAAAAACCTGGACAAGATAATTTATAATATATAACAAAGTCCTACAAATATGTACAAAAAAGACAACTCATTAGGAAAATGGAATTGGATCAAAAAAGTATTTCACAGAACTAAAAATGACCACACATGGATGAGAAAAGTCTGGGCAATCTCATTCCTAACAGAGAACAAGCACGTTACATAACAAACAAAATAGTGGCTTTGGCCAACTAGTTGGCAATATCTTAGGAAAAGTAGGAGAGTATGAGAAATGAATCCTCTTGATCACTGTTGATGGGATTATTGTCCTAATCTGAAGGTAAGTTGCAAAGAATTACTCCAAACTTAAATGGGGGAGCCTGTACCAGGAAGAATTCTTCTAGGGAATTATCCTTCACAAATAGTGGCACATGTATACAGAGGCATGCATACGCATGTCACGGTCACATTCATTATAATATTGAAAAAATGGATAATTAAATAATCCTTTAATAGGTGAATGATAAAATAATCATTATGTGGATGTATCCATATGATGGCACCCTATGCAGCAGTTTAATGAGCATGATAGCTCTCTGTGTGCCAGCATGGAAACACTCTCCAAAACATATGGTTCAAAGGATGAAAGCAAGACGCAGGACAATATGAAACGCCTATGAGTCCACATATGTAGCAGACAAACTACTGCAGACAGTATGTCTTTGTGTGTCTTTAAGAAGGCAAACACACCGAGAAAGGACTTTTAAAAAATAGCTAGTCCTTGTTAGGGGAGTGGGCTGGAGATGGCGATGGGGAGGAGAGTGAAGAAAGGCTTTTAATTTGTTATCGTATGTAGTTCTGCAAGGTTTGAACTTTAACTTTTTCATGTTTGCATCCTTGCATAGTGCAATTACCCCCTCATAAAAGCCTTTAAAATAATGATAAAAATTAGGATAAAAGGACTAAATAGATACATATTCAAATATAACCTGGGTAATGGAATTACAGATGGTTTTTAGTTGTTTTGAGTGGCTGTTTCCAAATTTTTACAGTGAATATATACTGTTTTGTAAGCAGACCCCCCCCCCAAAAAAAAAACACCACAACTTCCTCACTTTGATACAGTTTACTCTGCCCTTTCTAAGCATAGGAAAGGGATAGGACAGAACAATGTATTTTAACCACACTAATTTTTTTCCCCATTTTTTCAGTTACTCCCATCATTAGAATCTTCTGTTTCCTCCATTCCTGCACTTTAACACTTTCTGACAGAGCTTCTTGGGTTAGATTCAGTGTCTACTCTCAAACACTAGGAATAAGTTCATCCCTGGTTGTTGTTCAGTTGCTAAGTCATGTCCAAGCTTTAAGACCCCAAAGACTGCAGCATGCCAGGCTTCCCTGTCCTCCACTATCTCCTGGAGTTTGCTCAAATTCGTGTCCAGGTTTCAGTGGGATAGTGTCTTATTCCCAGAAAAGCCATCAACTCCCACTTCCTCCAGGGGAAGGATGCTGAACTTTATTTTTTCTTCTAATTTGTCCTTTTTGTCAGTACAGCATTATGCAGTCCAGAGTCCCCATCTTCTGTGTATTTACCTGGACACCTGGGAATTTCTTTTTTTAAAAGAAGCATGTTTTCTTCCAGCTGTGCCCTCACGGATAACTCCCACCTCCATTGGGTCTGGAGCTTTCACAAGCTGAACTCCTGCCTGTCTCCCTTGGATCAGCTCAGAGTCATGCTTTCTCCTGAACAGGCCACATGGACTACTTGTGGGTGATTTCCCATGGCCCATTCACCTTTTATCGTAAGCACATCAAGGTGTCCGCGTGTGGCACATGTTTTTCACAGGTAAAGAGAATTTCATGGAAATGGATCCATGAATGGGCTTCCCTTTCCCCCACCACCTTGCTTTTCCCCACAGTAGTACCTCTTATGTATACAAATTATCTCCTTAAGGCAGACTTCTCAGTCTATAAGATATATGCAAATAGCTTAGGGATTTGGTTAAAATGCAGATGCAGATTCTAATTCATTAAGTCTAAGGTGGGCCCCAAGACCTTGCATTTCCACCAGTTTCCCAGGGGATGGTGATTCTGCTGGTCCCTAGGGTGCACTTAGAATGGTAAGGTTCTCAGGGACAGGAGTGAGAATTAGTCTCATCAAAGCTATGCAAGGGTATGAATCAAAGGTATGATTGAACTTATGGATACATGTTTCATTTAGATATATCATCTTCAGTTCATCTTAAGTATAAACCAAAAGACCCACAGTTTTGTAGAAAGACCTGGCTGTGAATTTCATAATACCAGAATCCCAGGAATGAAAAAGCAGCTCAGAACGGGTGTACTGAACTCTCAAAGAAAAAACATGATGCCATTTCTTTTTTGTTATATTTAGAATTTATTTCAGGTTGTCGTATGGGTAAAGAGTAATTAAAATACAGTGTGGTTATTTGAGCATTTCTTTATACTGAATATTTGTTTAAATTTTTTTATGCTGAACACTATTTAAACTGTTTTTGAATATATTATTTTGAGGTTTTCTTAGTAGTTTCTCTGTTTGCTACAATATATGCTTGTAGTTTACAAGTATTTAATGACTTCAAGTGAAATGAAACCTTGTTTCCACTTATTTCTCTTTACTCTCTCAACTTCTCTCTTTCTCCTTCTGTTACAAGATATAAATTAAAAAAAAAAATTGCCATTGATGGCCTTTAGTAAACTCACAATATTTTGCAACCATAACCACTGTCTAATTTAATGCTTTGCATTCTAATCACCTTCAAAAGAAACCATATACCCATAAATAGTTACTCTCCATGCTTCCTCTCCCTAGTCCCAGGCAACCACTAAACTACTTTCTGTTTCTATGGATTTGCTTGTTCTAGATACTTTATATAAATGGAATCAGAACACATGGCCTTTAACTCTGATTCCTTTCACTTATCATAATGTTATCAAAGTTTATTCATGTAGTAAGATATATCAGCATGTCGTTCATTTTCATGGCTGTATCATATTCCATATTAACTGGTATGTGAATGGGAAACTTCTATTATAAATTCATTATACATTTGTATTCACTCAGGACTGGGACTAGGGTGACATAAATGAACAAAGTGAAATAATTATCTTGAACCCTTAATTTTACAAGAAGCTAAAAGAAACTTAATATGATAAATAATAAGATAATATTTTGAAAAATCAAAATTAATGTAAAAAGTCCATGATAAAATATCAGTTTTAAATAAAGACAGGATCAGTATTAGTGCTGTCTCTTCTTGACTTTGACTGCAATGTGGCTTGGCACATCACTGTTACTGGCAGTGTATTTTAAAAGTTGATATTTGTTAGTCAGACATTTTCATACTGATTTTGATAAAATATTATACTGGAAAGTTATTTTGTTTTGATTCCTGAGTTTTTGGTGTCACCTTAAATTGGGCACCAGAAGAGAGAGTGTCTCAATCACTTCACCTTAATCCTGGCCCCTAGAAAAAAGAATGGCAACCTACTCCAATATTCTTGCCTGGAGAATCCCATGGACAGAAGAGCCTGGCAGGCTACAGACCATGGGGTTGCAAAGAGTTGGACACGACTGAGTGATTACCTTACTACTATTGTTTTTTTATTTATGCAAACTACCTTGTCCTCATATATACTAATAAAACAAGATAAAATACTAGCAGAATGGAACAAAGAACAAGATGACTTCCAAAATTAAAATGAGTTAAAAATTTAGTGAAAGGCTTGAAATATAAAGTCTTGACAATCCTCAAGAAGATAAATCCAAAGCCAATGACATAAAAATATGAGAGAAAAAAATTCAGTCAGTTCACTTCAGTCACTCAGTCGTGTCTGACTCTTTGTGACCCCACAGACCGCAGTATGCCAGGCTTCCCTGTCCATCACCNAAGCCATCAACTCCCACTTCCTCCAGGGGAAGGATGCTGAACTTTATTTTTTCTTCTAATTTGTCCTTTTTGTCAGTACAGCATTATGCAGTCCAGAGTCCCCATCTTCTGTGTATTTACCTGGACACCTGGGAATTTCTTTTTTTAAAAGAAGCATGTTTTCTTCCAGCTGTGCCCTCACGGATAACTCCCACCTCCATTGGGTCTGGAGCTTTCACAAGCTGAACTCCTGCCTGTCTCCCTTGGATCAGCTCAGAGTCATGCTTTCTCCTGAACAGGCCACATGGACTACTTGTGGGTGATTTCCCATGGCCCATTCACCTTTTATCGTAAGCACATCAAGGTGTCCGCGTGTGGCACATGTTTTTCACAGGTAAAGAGAATTTCATGGAAATGGATCCATGAATGGGCTTCCCTTTCCCCCACCACCTTGCTTTTCCCCACAGTAGTACCTCTTATGTATACAAATTATCTCCTTAAGGCAGACTTCTCAGTCTATAAGATATATGCAAATAGCTTAGGGATTTGGTTAAAATGCAGATGCAGATTCTAATTCATTAAGTCTAAGGTGGGCCCCAAGACCTTGCATTTCCACCAGTTTCCCAGGGGATGGTGATTCTGCTGGTCCCTAGGGTGCACTTAGAATGGTAAGGTTCTCAGGGACAGGAGTGAGAATTAGTCTCATCAAAGCTATGCAAGGGTATGAATCAAAGGTATGATTGAACTTATGGATACATGTTTCATTTAGATATATCATCTTCAGTTCATCTTAAGTATAAACCAAAAGACCCACAGTTTTGTAGAAAGACCTGGCTGTGAATTTCATAATACCAGAATCCCAGGAATGAAAAAGCAGCTCAGAACGGGTGTACTGAACTCTCAAAGAAAAAACATGATGCCATTTCTTTTTTGTTATATTTAGAATTTATTTCAGGTTGTCGTATGGGTAAAGAGTAATTAAAATACAGTGTGGTTATTTGAGCATTTCTTTATACTGAATATTTGTTTAAATTTTTTTATGCTGAACACTATTTAAACTGTTTTTGAATATATTATTTTGAGGTTTTCTTAGTAGTTTCTCTGTTTGCTACAATATATGCTTGTAGTTTACAAGTATTTAATGACTTCAAGTGAAATGAAACCTTGTTTCCACTTATTTCTCTTTACTCTCTCAACTTCTCTCTTTCTCCTTCTGTTACAAGATATAAATTAAAAAAAAAAATTGCCATTGATGGCCTTTAGTAAACTCACAATATTTTGCAACCATAACCACTGTCTAATTTAATGCTTTGCATTCTAATCACCTTCAAAAGAAACCATATACCCATAAATAGTTACTCTCCATGCTTCCTCTCCCTAGTCCCAGGCAACCACTAAACTACTTTCTGTTTCTATGGATTTGCTTGTTCTAGATACTTTATATAAATGGAATCAGAACACATGGCCTTTAACTCTGATTCCTTTCACTTATCATAATGTTATCAAAGTTTATTCATGTAGTAAGATATATCAGCATGTCGTTCATTTTCATGGCTGTATCATATTCCATATTAACTGGTATGTGAATGGGAAACTTCTATTATAAATTCATTATACATTTGTATTCACTCAGGACTGGGACTAGGGTGACATAAATGAACAAAGTGAAATAATTATCTTGAACCCTTAATTTTACAAGAAGCTAAAAGAAACTTAATATGATAAATAATAAGATAATATTTTGAAAAATCAAAATTAATGTAAAAAGTCCATGATAAAATATCAGTTTTAAATAAAGACAGGATCAGTATTAGTGCTGTCTCTTCTTGACTTTGACTGCAATGTGGCTTGGCACATCACTGTTACTGGCAGTGTATTTTAAAAGTTGATATTTGTTAGTCAGACATTTTCATACTGATTTTGATAAAATATTATACTGGAAAGTTATTTTGTTTTGATTCCTGAGTTTTTGGTGTCACCTTAAATTGGGCACCAGAAGAGAGAGTGTCTCAATCACTTCACCTTAATCCTGGCCCCTAGAAAAAAGAATGGCAACCTACTCCAATATTCTTGCCTGGAGAATCCCATGGACAGAAGAGCCTGGCAGGCTACAGACCATGGGGTTGCAAAGAGTTGGACACGACTGAGTGATTACCTTACTACTATTGTTTTTTTATTTATGCAAACTACCTTGTCCTCATATATACTAATAAAACAAGATAAAATACTAGCAGAATGGAACAAAGAACAAGATGACTTCCAAAATTAAAATGAGTTAAAAATTTAGTGAAAGGCTTGAAATATAAAGTCTTGACAATCCTCAAGAAGATAAATCCAAAGCCAATGACATAAAAATATGAGAGAAAAAAATTCAGTCAGTTCACTTCAGTCACTCAGTCGTGTCTGACTCTTTGTGACCCCACAGACCGCAGTATGCCAGGCTTCCCTGTCCATCACCAACTCCCGAAGCTTGCTCAAACTAGTGTCCATTGAGTTGATGATGCCATCCAACCATCTCATCCTCTGTTGTTCCCTTCTCCTCTTGCCTTCTATCTTTCACAGCATCAGGGTCTTTTCCAATAAATCAGTTCTTTGCAAGAATCTAACCAGAAAAAAAAAACTAACAGACTATTAAGCATTATAAAAGTTAAACACACATGTACACACACACACACACACACATCCCTACACATACACACAGAGGAGGTATTTATTAAGTAAATTTTATCAGAAAAATTCTGTGACCTAAAAGACACAGATCTCCAAAGAGTGACAGAAGATTCAAATTCAAGAACATCATTGCAAAATTTCAAAACACCAAAGATAACAGCATACAGAGAAAGAAAAAAAAAAAAAGAAAAATTTCAGACAAAGGAATGAGTATTAGAATGACATCAGGTTCTTGAAAGAACACTTTAAGCACTGTGTGGGCAGATACTCTGCTGCCTGGCCTGCCTCACTGTGAATGACTGCATTATGTCTGAAAATAAAAATACAGTGATGGTAAGTGACATTTGTAAGAGATGTTACTGAAATAAATCTGAACAAAGTGCTCCCCAAGTACAATACAATCAAGAGTCTGAAAAACCCAGAGCAGGTGGAAGGTGAGCCGCCATCCTTAGAACCGTGTGCCCTCTTATACGTTTGGCACATTTGAATCACACCGCAATATAAGGTCCATGGGACCTGGGACCTGCTTCACCTGTTCACTGAAGTATTGGCAGCATCTAAAGTATGGTGTGACATAAACAAGTGCTCTGTAAAAACTTACTGAGCAGATAAATAAATGGATCTTTGAGGTTCACCACTGGTCGCCTTATGAGGAAGGCGGATACCATGTAAAAATGTGTTTAGACAAGGTGGGAGCAAGAACATCCTGGTGCAGCATGAATCAGAACTGGAGGGAGCACAGAGCCTCCCATCTTTGCGGGTCTGTATTGGGAGCTTGGATGTTCCCCTCTGGCTTACTTCATGCTACATTCTTAGTTTTAATTAATAATGGAGACTTTAATGAAACATTTGGAAGCACAGAGATGCCTAATAACAACACAAAAGCACTTGCTATTAGGAGGCTTCATTTCTAACACTTGCACCCTTATTAATTTTAGGTATACTGTTTTGTTTTCCAACAGTTTAAAATACATGTTTCCTAGAGAAGTCAGCACGTCTATTTTCAGAGTTTGAAGAAAACATATTTTTGGCATTTATATAGTTTATGTCTCATTTGTTGGTTTTTTTTTCCTGGTATTTATTTTTCTCCTTATTTCTAATCCCTCTAATGAATTCAATCCCATCCTTCACATGTATATGCCCAAGATAATGTTCTGAACCTTGGCAGATCTCAACTAAATACTTTTTAATTAACTCACTGCCATTTTCATCCCTGGTTTCATTTGGACCAAAAAATAAAGTTGTCCTGATTCTAGCAGATGCCTTGAGATGCCTGACAGTGCACTGTTGTGAAAGACTGACAGACTTGCCAAGCAGACTGAAGGCTCCTTCCTTTAACCTTAAAGAAATGTCCCAACCGCTCCCAGAAATATATGCCTCCTGCCCAGGAATAGGGAGCAGAGCCAAGTCATGTCATGTTTCTGCTTAGATTCTTGTTAATCTGATTTGCAATTATTTTTAAAAGTTTTCCTTTCGTAAATGTACCAAATAAGTGCATGTGATTCACTTCAGAGACCAAGGCACTTCTGCATTAGAAACAGGCCAATCCTGTGAGTGATTAGAAAGTTTCCTAGAGGACCATTCTGTGCAAATTGGACTTAACACAAGATCTGACTTCAAAGGACAAAACTGATGGTTAAGTGGAGAAAAATTATTCCCTTATGATTAAAAAGAAAATGGTATATTTTGTGCAGACTGGAAGCATCATTATGATGCAAAAGCTTCCCTCTCTCCCACTCTGCGCCTTTGGTGAGGAAGCAGCCTAAGAGAGAGAAACTAATTACACTCAGAATTTCCTCTCCCTGGGGAAAGCTCTGGACTAGTGCTACTTCAGGTGAGGTCTATGGACCTGGCTGCCACTCCTCACACTGCTGGTTGCTGTTAACAAGACAAAGAACTTGCAAGGGAATGTAAATCCATTACATCCTTAAGCAGACTTTTGAGTCCCAGAAATTCACAAGGAGACTTTCTTGATGAAGGAAGCAGGTCTTGATTCACATTCTGAGGTAAGCTTCTTGTCTCCATTGAACTGGTACTTTGGGTGGCACTGTGGTAATCCATGGGGCTTCTCAGGTGGCACTAGTGGTAAAGAACCCACCTGCCAGTGCAGAAAACTCAAGAGGTGAAGGTTCAATCCCTGGTTGGGAAGATCCCCTGGAGGAGGAAATGGCACCCCATTCCAGTATTCTTGCCTGGAAAACTTCCGGACAGCGGGGCCTGGTGGACGACAGTCCATGGGATCACAAAAGAGTCAGGCATGAATGAGCAACCGCATGTATGAACAGGGTAGTCCGTGGTGGAAGGAAAACTCCTGAACTGATTCTTGAGAAGCCACTGAATTAGTTCGGGTTGCAAGTGACAGCAACACACCCAAGCCAGCCCAAGAAAAGACTTTATTTTAAGGATGCAAACATGGAAACTCGTGGAAATCCAAAAGCTGAGATCATGGATCAGAAACTTCCAGAAGCTAGAAAGCCTGCTCCAGAAGCAAAGTGCTCCAACAGGAGCAGCAGCAGAACCTTGTGACGTACATATGTATGCAGTTCAGTTAACAGGTTTTGGAGACATTTCACTCTGCTTTTGCTTACAGTTTCTGTTTCCTCCTGACTGTGTGTATCAGTATCCAGCACTTAGTGAACTGAATCTAATTCAACTTGAGGTCACTTTTCTCACAATGAATTTTATTAAAGGTAAAAGAAACTTGGAGTTATTAAACCTCTGCATGGGGATTCTAGATAATACAAGGGCTCTAGCAATATATTTGAAAAATACTTTACTTTCCATTGGCAATGACATAAAAAAGGTTTTGATGAAGGCGTAGATCACCATGCCAGTTACCATAGACAAGAAAAGGGTGAATAAGAAGCAGAACTTAAAATAAGCAGTTTAAAACAGACAAAAATCAGTTGTCTGAGCAACAGATCTATCTCGCAGATGTGCTTTATTTGACCTACATATTGCTTTCATACACCTTCACACTCATATACACTTACTTGTATGTTTGAAAATTTACCCTTGTGCATTAACCCATATTGTGCTGAGTTAACTCATATGTACTAGGTTACCCTGTGGCTGTTGCAAAAATTGCCACAAGCTTGCTTCTTACAGTTCTGGGGGCCAGAAGTCCAAAATCACTTACTGGGCTGAAATCAAAATGTTGGCAGGAGATATGTTCCTTGAACATTTCAGCTACTGGTAGCTGCCAGCATTCCTTTACTTGAGGCTGCATCATCTAATCTCAGTGGTCACATTGCCTTCTCCTCTTTCATGTGAAATTTCCCTCTTCTCCATTTCATAAAGACATTCACGGTGGCATTTAAGGCCCACCCACATAATTCAGGATCATCTCCCAAGGTCCTTAACTTAATCACATTTGAAAAGACCCCTTTCGTAGAGATATCTTGGGGCATTGCATTCAGCCTACCACATCCTATGAGATTATTTTTGACTATTTCTCATCTATGAAAGTAAATATCATATGATAAAATGAATGGTTGCCAGAAAATAAATCAGGTTGAATATAAAATACAGATCTCTATCTTTTCTTGAAAAATGGGAAGATGTAGATAAACTGGGGCCAAATTCTCAGTAGGAACACAGGTGGTTGTCAGCAGCATCTGACCCTGTGTAGAATTCACCTATTTCTGGTACTTACTTGAACTCTGAATTGATTTGAGTTTGTAACCTCTGACAGAGTCGCAACGTTCGCAAAGGCACACCTCTACTACAAAGCACCAAGGATACTCTCATGGATAAGATCTGCTTGAGCTGGTTCTAAAGGTTAGCCAGGCAAAGTTCAGGGTGAGGAATAGGTAAGCTCATTCTAAGTAAGTAAGTAGAGCCAGGAAGCTGGAAAAAAATTAACTTTTAAGCCACTGTATGTCAGCCCAATATTCCTACAGTCTTGAAGGCAAGATTGGTCTTACATGATGGTTGAATCCACCTATAATGAAAGGATCCTAAGAGAGCCTCAGTAACTTCATTGTGGTCTTCACCACATTAATCTCATATTCAGTTCAGTTCAGTTTAGTCGCTCAGTCATGTTCGACTCTTTGTGACCCCATGAACTGCAGCACGCGAGGCCTCCCTGTCCATCACCAACTCCCCGAGTTCACTCAGACTCATGCCCACTGAGTCAGTGATACCATCCAGCCATCTCATCCTCTGTCGTCCCCTTCTCCTCCTGCCCCCAATCCCTCCCAGCATCAGAGTCTTTTCCAATGAGTCAACTCTTCGCATGAGGTGGCCAAAGTACTGGAGTTTCAGCTTTAGCATCATTCCTTCCAAAGAACACCCAGGGCTGATCTCCTTTAGAATGGACTGNCATCTCATCCTCTGTCGTCCCCTTCTCCTCCTGCCCCCAATCCCTCCCAGCATCAGAGTCTTTTCCAATGAGTCAACTCTTCGCATGAGGTGGCCAAAGTACTGGAGTTTCAGCTTTAGCATCATTCCTTCCAAAGAACACCCAGGGCTGATCTCCTTTAGAATGGACTGGTTGGATCTCCTTGCAGTCCAAGGGACTCTCAAGAGTCTTCTCCAACACCACAGTTCAGAAGCATCAATTCTTCAGCACTCAGCTTTCTTCACAAATCGACTGATTGGGGCAGCTGGCCTATTCTACAAGGTCCTGGAAGGCACAGTACATTTGTCCCTATGGCAACTTGCAGACACAAATCATAAGGCAGACACAAAATGATATACAATGATACTCCTTGATGATAAACAAGAAGTACATAGCTTTCATTACTTTCATCATGGTTCCAGAAGTGCTTTGTGTTTATCTGGGGAAAGAGACAAGCCCCTGAGTTGGGAGCACACTGGTGTGTTCCAGGAGCAGTGAGGAGGCCAGTGTGTCTGCAGTGAAGGAGTGGATTGAAGAAGTAATAGAAAATGAGGTAAAAGAAAGGACCTTGTAGAGTATGAAGGGATTTGATATTTATTGTGATAAGATTGGAAAATATGGGAGGATTTTGAGCAGGGGAGTATTATGCCCTAATTTGTCTTTAACAGTCTAATCCTGGCTGCTAATTAATCTGGGATTAGATTATAGCTGGTTCAGAGTGCTAGAGGGGAGATGAGAGAAAGAGTCACACAAGAGAAGAGTGTGTCTGCCCTGGTGGTAGGAGAAATACTTTTGAAGGGATAGTAAGAAAAATGTCACAAACCTTTTATACTAATTAGAACCAGGAACATCAATATATGATTATAGCCTAATTTAAGACAATGCAATAAGGTTTCAGGGGAAGGACTATGGCATAAGACTCCAATAAAACTCTACACCATTCCTAAAATATAGTAAAATGAGCAAAACATACTTCTTAAAGAATGGGAAAATAGAGAATAGCACTGGAATTGCATGGCTCCCATGCAGTGGCCTCATCATTTACAGGGCCTTTACTGCGATGCTCTCTGACACTAGTTTTCACTCCCTCCAAAATAAATAAAAGGTAGAGCACCATTTACATTAGTAAATTTGACTGAAAATTCCATGGGAAAACAGGAAAGAGTATTTATATCACATGTATAAGTCCTAAGAGAAATTTCTTGACATTTTGTTCATTGATTAATTTCCAAATCCAAGCCTCTCTGTACTCATTCTCGGTACTTCCACAAACTTTCTATAAGGCCCCTTTACGGTCCAAAAGAGTTAAGCTCTGATTTTCAGCTCAGATCCTCTTAACAAAACCAAACCAAAAGTAGTTGGCTCTCCCCTCACTCTTCAGACGTAGCAACAATCTATTTTATTGTTGTTCAAGCATGGCTCCAAGTTCTAGTCCTCTATTCCAAGTAGTTTATTAAAATATTAACCCAACAAATACAGGCCTTTTCTAGGATTAGAGATGTTGCTGACAGGAAATACAATTTTTCTACACATTGTGATGGAAGGAAGTCTGTAATTTTTGTATCAAAATTATAGAATATCAAACACTTTGTAAAATTTCATGCAGAAATAAAGAAATAGTGACGTTCATAAAATGGTACACAGCCAGTGATGTCCTGCAGCCAGTTCATAGTGGCTCAGAAAAGCCATTATTGCATGCTCTTCTCAACTTCCAAATTCAGGGGCACCATGATGTAGCTGAAATAAGCCATGATGCTGCTGTTTACACCACAGGAATTATAATGCTGAAATCAAGCCTTTTTTGTTTCCCCCTATAAAATTGATTTGCCACATATCACTTCTTACTGGAAGAGACAGCAGAAAAAAACTTAAAAATGTTCACTTTCATTCTCTGACTTGAAACAAGGAAGATTGAAAAGTCTAAATGAGAAGTCCACATAAAAACAGATTAGAAGTCAAATATGAAAATCCTGTATCTTGATCAATTTAAATGTACAACTATAATCAAATGGCTTGGGGCTTTCAATTCTTCAGAGGTACACTAGCCCATTCCTCCCTTGTCATCTCCCTCTCCTCTACAATTAAAAGACCCTAGACATACTACAACAAAGGATACAAAGTTTCTGAAAGTGAAAAGAAGGCTGCTGCTGCTGCTGCTGCTAAGTCGCTTCAGTAGTGTCCTACTCTGTGCAGCCCCATGGAAGGCAGCCCACCAGGCTCCCCCATCCCTGGGTTTCTCCAGGCAAGAACACTGGAATGGGTTGCCATTTCCTTCTCCAATGCATGAAAGTGAAAAGTTAAAGTGATGTCACTCAGTCTAGTCCAACTCCTAGTGACCCCATGGACTGCAGCCTACCAGGCTCCTCTGTCCATGGNGCCACCCACCCATGTATCCTTGATAAGACATTGCAGAAGCTTCCAACTCAGCACTGCTAAACAGCATAGGCAGGACATGTTCCTCCTAGCCAAAGAACTCAGGAAAGAACAGCTAACAACAGAAAATCTTTTTGACAGTGCTTTAACCTGACACAAATGGAAAAGCTGAACTCCTTGCTGAGGCTTCACTGTGGTTGTATAGTAGATTTCTCTTGCAAAGCTCTAAACCCTCACAGAAGCAGGTGGCATCTCTGATTCTCCTTGCCAGGTGGTGTTTGCAGAGCTGAGCATAGGGCTAATCCTGCATCTCCCATCTGGCAGAAGGAGGTAGTGAAAATTTGGTTGGCACATTGTGTGATGTTGGAAGAACTAAGTGGGCAGTTGATCTTTAATCCCTTGCTCGTCAAAGCAGGTAGTGGTCCAAATCACTTGGTCATGGCTGAGTTGATGGAATCCAACGTGGAGCTGAGCCTCCACCCCCACACAACAGAATGGGTTATGATGAGGAAGTAGTAGGCAGAGCTAATCCCCATTCAGTTTTACCACCTTTCCTTCAGTGCCATCAGAGTCCACCTCTTCCTAGGATCAACAGGGCTGAAGGAGCTTGGCAAATGCAGGACTAGCTGGCACCCTGCTTGCCCCCTGCTCTCCTCTGGTTCCAGTGGGAATCTAGGGCTTTACATTCACTTTTCAGTAGCAGAGTGCTGCGAGTCTGCCATCTGCTTTTTCCCTCTCTGATGTCAGTGAAGCCCAGTGAAGAGTGATCTTGTACCTTCACTTGAAGAAAATGAAGCAATGTAATGTGGTGTCCATTTTCCCTGGAAAGTTACTGGGGCAGCGGAACTTTCATCCAACATGTTTCACTGAGGCAATGTGAATCAGGGCCTCTATCTGCAGGGGTGTCAGCACTGCCTTGTGAGAGGCTGAACATCCCATCCCGCCCTCATGCTATACCTCAACCTGTTAAATAGGATATACAGTTTCAGTCCTAAAGGAAATCAACCCTGAATGTTCATTGTGAGGACTGATGTTGAAGCTGAAGCTTCAGTACTTTGGTCACCTGATGCAAAAAGCCAACACATTGGAAAAGATGTTGATGCTGGGAAATATTGAAGGCAAAAGGAGAAGGGGGTGGTAGAACATGAGATGGTTAAATAGCATCACTGACTCAGTGGATATTACTAATTTGAGCAAACTCTGAGAGGTAGTGAAGGACAGGGAAGCCTTCCGTGCTGCAGTCTATGGGGTTGCAAAAGTCGGACTCGACTTACTAACAACAACAGCAAAGTTTCAAAATGCAGTATTTAAAAAGTCCAGGTAATAAAAAATAATAAAACATTATTTTTTATTTAATAATATTAAATAATTAATATTATATTAATTATTACTAGTGATAATAAAAAATCACTAGTCATTCCAAGAACCTGGAGAATCACAACATAAGTGAGAAAAAACTGATGACAAAAGTGAAACAAATCCAATGTTGGGGCTACCTGAAAATGCTTCAAAACAATGATCAATTACCTTCAAAATAATTACAAATCACTTTGGATGAATAAAAATAGAAAACTTCATCAGATAAGTAGAAATTATATAAAAAACCCAATGGACGTTATCGAGCTGAAGCATATAACAACTGGAAAAACCCCACTGGATGAATTCATTATAGAGTCTGCAGAAGACAGATTTGTGAACTTGAGGACAGATCAATAGAATTTATTCAATTTGAACAAAAAGAGAACATGCATTAATAAAAGGACAAAACCTCAGGTACCTGTGGGACAAATGAACTAATAACAAAAGAGCTAATATTGGCATCATTGGAGCTCCAGAAGAAAGAGAAAGAAAGAGGCTGGGAAATATGACTAGAAACATCCTGAACTGTTGATACCTAAATGTTTATTACAATCAATGTTTGAAGAAACTAGAGGGAAATGGAAGCTCACCAGAGACTTAGTATCCTGAAGAAAGAACCAAATAAAAACCACAGAAATGAAAAATGCAACACCTGATATTAAGAAGTCAATAAATATATTTAAGAGCAGATTAAATGCAGGCATGTAGACAGACACATTGAATGATATGCCAAGAAAATATCCAAACTAAAGTTCAGAGAGAGATAGAAAATGTGAGAACTATGGGGTAAAAGTGTAAGAGCTATTTGGAAAACAGTGGGGTTTCCCACGTGGTGCTAGTGGTAAAGAACCCATAGGCTACTGAAGAGAGGAAGGTTTGATCCCTGGTTCTGGAAGATCCCTTGGAGGAGGAAATGGCAACCTACTCCAGTACTCTTGTCTGGGAAATCCCATGGACAGAGAAGTCTGGCAGGCTTCAGTCCATGAGGCCGTAGAGTCAGACACTACTGAGTGACTGAGCATGCAACATGGGGCAAATGCCTAAGAGCTGTTTGGAAAACCATAGAAATAGACCCACTCCAGTACTCTTGCTTGGAAAATCCCATGGACAGAGGAGCCTGGTNCATGGACAGAGAAGTCTGGCAGGCTTCAGTCCATGAGGCCGTAGAGTCAGACACTACTGAGTGACTGAGCATGCAACATGGGGCAAATGCCTAAGAGCTGTTTGGAAAACCATAGAAATAGACCCACTCCAGTACTCTTGCTTGGAAAATCCCATGGACAGAGGAGCCTGGTAAGCTGCAGTCCATTGGGTCGCTAGGAGTCGGACACGACTGAATGACTTCACTTTCACTTTTCACTTTCATGCATTGGAGAAGGAAATGGCAACCCACTCCAGTGTTCTTGCCTGGAGAATCCCAGGGATGGGGGAGCCTGGTGGGCTGCCTTCTGTGGGGCTGCACAGAGTTGGACACGACTGAAGTGACTTAGCAGCAGCAGCAGCAGCAGCAGCAGAAATAGACTAATATACCGTGACTTCAAGTTTCAAAAGCAGCCCATATGGGAGGAAATGATCACCTTCAAAGGAGCAACAAAGCAACAATTAGGTCATCACTAACTTCTCGGTAGAGACAGTAGAAGCCAGGAGACAGTAGAATGACATCTTTAAAATGTTGAAAGAATGAAACTGCCAGCTAAAATTCTTTACGCAGTGAAAGTATCCTTCAAAAACAAAGGCAAAATTAAGATGTTTGTAGAGAAATTAAAGTTGAGTGTTTGTTGTTAGCTGACATGACTGCATAATATACTAAAGGGAGCTTTTTAGAAAAGGCAAAATGAAGGAAACTGAAATGAAGGAAGAACAGAAAAGACAAGTTAAAATGAACATTGACTAAATAATGTAGTAGTAGTAACGTCTCACTGTGTTTAAAATGCATTTAGACTCAAATGTAGGATAACTATACATTAAAAGTGGTAGGAGGCAAATGTACCTAAAGCATTATCAGAGGCAAATGTACCTAAAGCATTATCAGAGAGGCAGTAAGGTAATAATCTACATTATTAACCTCTTATAACTTAGGAGTATATATGTTCATGTATAGAATAGCTATTCAAAGGAAAGTAAAAAGAGAAACCATAACCAATAGGACAACAGAGGAAAAGATGATAAAATATTTTATTACTTTCCAAAAGATATCAAGTAATGAAAGCAAAGGAACAAAAAAATCAAGTGTTTGATGGCAGCGATAAACACAAATATATTAGTAATTACAACAAGTGAAATGGACTAAATACACCAGTGAAAAGTCACAAACTGTCAGCCATTTATATGCTGCTTACAAAACACACTCCTTGATATAAGTAAAATATTTTAAAATATACTATGAAAATACCAAACAAAAGAAAGCTGAGCTAGCTATGCTAATACTAGATAAAGGAGAATTTAATGTGAGAAGCATTTCTAGAGACAAAGCAAGTTATTTCATGATGATATACAGATCAATCTATTGGAACAACATAAAAATTCTAAATTTGTAAGCACTCAGTAGCATTGCTTTAAGACATATAGGGCAAAAACTGACACAATTAAAGAGAGATTAGACAAATGTGCAATGATGATATGGGCTTCCCTTGTGGCTCAGCTGGTAAAGAATCTGCCTGCAATGCAGGAGACCTTGGTTCAACTCCTGAGTTGGGAAGATCCCCTGGAGAAGGGAAAGGCTACCCACTCCAGTATCCTGATCTGGAGAATTCCATGGATTGTGTAGTCCATGGAGTCACAAAGAGTCAGACATGACTGAGCAACTTTCAGACTACACTAGACAATGATGATTTGAGATTTTAACAAACTTATCTCAACTGAGAAGGCAAGCATAAAAAAAGTCAATAGTGATATAGAAGACCTTAACAACCTGCATATTGATACATACAGAATACTGGACCTGATGGTAAAAACATATAGTTTATTTTCAAGCTGCATAAAATATTTACCAAAATTTCTAAGAAAAGAATAAATACAGAAAAGTTTTCAATATACAATGCAAGTATTCATTTTGACCTATGAAATAATAGCAAAAAAATAAATAAAACCTCAAAGAAACTAGAATGAAATAATTAATTGAAAACAGAAATCATGAAAGGGATATCAAAAGTTCAATAAAGAAATCAACAGTGCCAAAATTGGCTTTTTGAAAAGACTAATAATTTTGGCAAACTCCTAGCAACATTGATAAAGGAAAAAAGAATAAAAGAATTGCCAGTGATGTGAATAAAATAAGGACATCAGTATGTATTCTAAAGATAAAAAGATCGTAAGATACTATAAGCAATTTTATACCAATACATTTGAAAATTTAGATGCTATGAACCAATCTCTCAAAAACAGTTGTTAAATATGACCCAAAAGGAAATAAAAAATCTAAATAAGCTTTTGATTGAACAAATTGAGTGATAGTCATCCCAGAAAGAAAACTATCCCCAGATGATTCACAAGTAATTTTTTCCAAATATTTAAGGAAGAAATACTATCAACCTTACATAAACTTTTCCAGAGTAAAGGAAAAGATAGAATACACCTGAATTTGTTTTCAGAGGACAGCTTAATTTTGATACTAAACTCTGACAAAAACATAATAATAATGGATATTATAAGCCATGTATCTCATGATTTAGATATGAAAATCTTATATGAAATACTTGCAAATCAACCAAACTAACACATAGATATAGTTTAGCAAAAAATCAGTTAATGTTATTCACCACATTAACACAAATAGGAAAATTACTATATATTCCTTATTGAGAAATGCAAAGCATTAAGTAAAATTCAATACTCATTTTATTTTTTAAAATCCTCTTAGCAAACTATAATTAGGAGACTCTTTAATTCAAAAAGGATTTTTTTAAATACAAAATGTTACACACTTAAGGTAAAATATTTCACACTTAAGGTAAAATATTAAAAACTTTGCTCCTGAGATTGGGAATGAGACAAAGATGTATATTTCAAGCTCCTACTCAACTTATACTGGAGGTTCTAGCAAGCACAATAGGATAAGAAAATTAAGCAAAATGCTTCCAAAGGGGAAAGGAGAACATACTGTCATCATTTGAAGATATTGTTATTGTGCACAAAGAAAATTCAAAAGAATCTGCAAATAATTAGAACTAAAAATTGAACTTAGCAAGATGACTAAGTACAAGACAAATATTTTAAAAGTCAATTTTTATTTTTCCATATTTCCATAAAATCAATTTCCATATTTATCTCTGTATATCAGAAACAATACAAAAAGATGTTAATTACCCAGATAACCCTGATGGTGTGATCACTCACCTAGAGCCAGACATCTTGGAGTCTGAAGTCAGGTGGCCCTTAGGAAGCATCACTACGAACAAAACTAGTGGAAGTGATGGAATTACAGCTGAGCTATTTCAAGCTCTAAAAGATGATGCTGTTAAAGTGCTGCACTCAATATGCCAGCAAATGTGTAAAACTCAGTGGTGGCCACAGGACTGGAAAAGGTCAGTTTTTATTCCAATCCCAAAGAATGTTCAAACTCCTGCACAATTGCACTCATCTCGTACTCTAGCAAAGTAATGCTCAAAATTCTCCAAACTAGGCTTCAGCAGTAGGTGAACCAATAACTTTCTGATGCTGAAGCTAGATTTTCAAAAGGCAGAGGAACCAGAGATCAAACCAGAGATCAACATCCCTTGGATCATAGACAATGACAGTTCCAGAAAAACATCTACTTTTGCTTTATTGACTATGTCAAAGCCTTTGACTCTGCGGATCACAATAAACTGTTGAAAATTTTAAAGAAATGGGAATACCAGACAACCTTGCCTGCCTTCTAAGAAATCTGTAAGCAGGTCAAGAAGCAAAAGTTAGAACCAGACATGGAACAATGGACTGATTCCACTGAAAAAGGAGTATGTCAAGACTGTATATTATCACCCTGCTTATTTAACTTATATGCAGAGTACACCATGGGACATGCCAGGCAGGATGAAAAATAAGTTGGAATCAAGACTGCTGGGAGAAATTTCAATAACTTCAGACATGAAGATGACACCACCTTTATGGCAGAAAGGGAAGAGGAACTGAAGAGCCTCTTGATGAAAGTGAAAGAGAAGACTGAAAAAGTTGGCTTAAAACTCAACATTCAGAAAATGAAGATCATGGCATCTGGTCCCACCACTTCATGGCAAATAGATGGGGAAACAATGGAAACAGCAACAGACTGTTTTGGGGGGCTCCAAAATCACTGAAGATGGTGACTGCAGCCATGAAATTAAAAGACGCTTGCTCCTTGAAAGAAAAGCTATGACCAATCTCAACAGCATATTAAAAAGCAGAGACATTACTTTGCCAACAAAGGTCTGTTTAGTCAAAGCTATGGTTTTTCCAGTAGTCATGTATGGATGTGAGAGTTGGACTATAAAGATAGCTGAATGCTGAAAAACTGATGCTTTCGAACTGTGATATTGGAGAAAACTCTTGAGAGTCCTTTGGACTGCAGGAAGATCAAACCATTCAATTCTAAAGGAAATCAGTCCTGAATATTCACTGGAAGGATTGATGCTGAAGATGAAACTCCACTACTAAGGATGGTGTCATCTGCATATATGAGGCTATTGATATTTCTCCTGGCAATCTTGATTCCAGCTTGTGCTTCCTCCAGCCCAGTGTTTCTCATGGTGTACTCTGCATACAAGTTAAATAGGCAGAGTGACAATATACAGCTTTGACATACTCCTTTTCCTATTTGGAACCAGTCTGCTGTTCCATGTCCAGTTCTAACTGTTGCTTCCTGACTTGTATACAGGTTTCTCAAGAGGCAGGTCAGATGGCCTGGTATTACCATTTCTTTAAAATTTTCAACAGTTTGTTGTGATCCACAGAGTCAAAGGCTTTGGCATAGTCAATAAATAAAAACAGAAATAGATGTTTTTCTGGAACTCTCTTGCTTTTTCAATGATCCAGCGGATGTTAGCAATTTGATCTCTGGTTCCTCTGTCTTTTCTAAAACCACCTTGAACATCTGGAAGTTCATGGTTCACATACTGTTGAAGCCTGGCTTGGAGAATTTTGAGCATTACTTCATTCGCCTGTGAGATGAGTGCAATTGTGCGGTAGTTTGAGCATTCTTTGGCATTACCTTTCTTTGGGATTGGAATGAAAACTGACCTTTTCCAGTCCTGTGGCCACTGCTGAGTTTTCCAAATTTGCTGACATATTGAGTGCAACACTTTAACAGCATCATTTTTTATAATTTGAAATAGTCAACTGAAATTCCATAAATGTAGTACAAAAAAGCATTGGTTATAAAGGAAAAAGAAAAGATTTATTGGACCACGGTAATGTCAACTTCCGTGTGTGAAAAGATACTTTTAATTGAGTGAAAAAGCTAGCTATAGAGTGGAATTATATATTTATAACATACATATTTAACAAAGTATTCTTTTGCTTAAGAGATAGATTAAAAACATACATATATGTCTATATATATATATATATATACACACACACACACACAAAGTAGACCATTGAACAATACTGGCTTTAACTGTCTTGGTTCACTTATATGTGTATTTTTTTTAATAGTAGATACAATAGTACTACATGATCCTTACAGTTGAATCTGGGAATGTGGAACCATGAATATAGAGGAAAGTTGCCTAATGAAGATGTTGTTCAATCTGTTATAAATTACATGGGATTTTTGACTATTCAGAGGGTCAATGCTCCTAATTCCAGTGTTGTTCAAGGATCAACTTTATATATATATATAATGTATTTAATGTGTATTTATATAATATTAACTATGATTATATGAATTATAACTATATATTACATAAAATATTATACATAAATATGCAATCAATAAAAGGCAAGAAAACCAATAGAAAGAAAGACAACAGATATTTACAGAAGAAGGTATCCAAGTGGTAAATATGTACATGAAAAAATACTTCATTAGTCACCAGGGAAATGCAAAAATAATACCACAATACAACTTCAACACAGTCACCAGAATTGTTAAAATATAAAAAAGCAAGTGTTGGTGGAACAATCAGAGCTCTTGTGTGCTGCTGATGGGAGTGTACATTGATAAATCAGTTGGAAAACTGTGCAGTGGTATTTACTAAATCTGAACATATACAGACCCTATGGCTGAATAGTTTCCTTTTTAGTTACATGCCCAGCAGAAATCTGAACATATGTTCACCAAAAACATGTATGAGGAAGTGCATAGATGTACAATTTATAATCATCAATATTGGAAACAACTGAAGTGTCCATCAGAAATTGACTGACATGAAAAATTCCTGGTCACAGCAAGTGGTCCTACTGCAGAAGCTGGCAGGGACCCTCTGGGTGGGGACCCTCAGAAGTCTGAGAGCCTAGAAGAAGAAGGTCACTGGGTGGTACCTCTTGGTAGATGCCCAAAGAGGATAGGTTAGCACGGATGCCCTCCCCAATTCCTGTTCCATGCTATTGAGTGAGCCTATAGAGAGGGACAAGGAAATCCTCTACTGCCTGAGTTTAAATCTAAAACAGGCTTTTCCAGCTGGCTCAGTGGTAAAGAACTCACCTGCCAGTGCAGGAGACATAAGAGATATGGGTTTGATCTTTGGGCCAGGAATATCCCCTGAAGGAAGAAATGGCAAGTCACTCTAATATTCTTGCCTGGAAAAATCCCATGGTCAGAGAGAGCCTGGTGGGCTACAGTTGATGGGGTCACCAAGAGTTGGATATGACTGAGCATGTAAGCACACAAACCTAAAACAGTGAGAATAACACTAGTAACTATTTCTTTGGAGTATTTTAGATTAGGCTTACAAAAGTTATTTTCTTGCTTCTCACATCTTTTTTTAAATTGTGATAAAATACATACTATATTTACGATTCTTAAGTTTACAGTCCATTGCCATTAAGTCCATTTATGTTGAGATAGCATCACAGGAAGTCTTTTCATCTTGCAAAACTGAAACTGTACTCATGAAGGACGATTCCTCCCTCTCCCTGGCTCCTCTGTCTTCTGTCTCAATGAGTCACCCTATCTAGGTAGCTCATATAAATGAAATAACACAGTATTTGTCATTTTGTGTCTGGCCTATTTCACTTAGCGCGATGTCATTAAGATTCATCTTGACATTATAACATGTGTTAGGATTTCCTTTTTTTTTAATGCAGAATAATATTGTTTTGTATGGATATACCACATTCTGTGTATTCATTCCTCTGTGAAAACTTGAATTTCTTCCACATGCTGGTTATTGTGAACAAATGCTGCCATAAACCTGGATGTACAAGTATCTCCTTTGAGTTCCTACTTTCTATTCCTTTGAGTACCTACCCAGCAGTGGAATTGCTGGATCATATGGTGATTTTATCTGTAATCTTTTGAGGAACCACCTTATTGTTTTCCATAGCGACTGCACCATTTTGCATGGAATATTTTATATTAAGCTTTTAAGGGAAAAGGAAACTCAAGACAGAAGCTCAATTCAGTTGTAGGAAAACAAAGACAATTACATTTGTTTTCCACACCTGTGTTTGTTGACTGAAGAAATGTATACCTGCTGTGCTTGTTTGAATTAAGGATTCTGCTTTCTCCCTCCTGAGGTTTGAATTCAACAACTTGCCCTTATTTTTTTCTCATCTGCAGAGTGCCAAAAGAAGATGATTTGCATGGATTTTTGCCTTTGCATCCTGCATCTTAGCACTATGAAAACACAGCCTTTCCCTGCCTTCTCATGGGTGGAGAAGTAGGCCGCAGCTCTGCAAACACTGCTTTTTCTTCTAGCCCTCCTCCTCCTCCTTGTCATCTTTGTTGGGCTGGATCTTGCAGACCAGTCTCCTTTACTCTTTGTCGTTCCTTGATCTCTGTTCCTGTTTGCTTTCTACTTCTCTGACCACGCTTCTTCCTCCTTCTGTTCCAGAGATGTCACCAAGGATAAGCCCATGGCCTTCCTCTCCTCTTGGCAGTCCAGCAGCCCCTCTGGCCCACGATACTTAGGGAACCCTAGGAAAGCAGAGCAGAGGCCAGGAGTCAGAAACCTCTTGACACTGATTCTGCTGTCAGCGGCCCAGTTCATGGTATGGCTGGCTGAGTGTTGGCAAAAGCCAGGACTTAGATGACTCAGAGGTTCCTATTTGGGCAACTGGATTGTGCCACCACCTGTGATGGAAAGCCAGAAGAAGATAAGGGCTTCAGTTATAGACATCTTAGTCTGAGCTGCCTGCAGGAGATCTAGGTGGCATGTGCTGCTTCCTATCTCTCACATCTCCTCCTGTTCTGATCCCCTGCCAGTGCCCTGATCACTGCTGAATAGCCTGAACAGGCAGGCCTCTCTCCTAATTTCTACTTCCTATCCCAAACTCTAGGGTTAATGATCCTAGAGCGAGACCTTGGTCATATGCTACTCTCCCCTACAAGTCACGGTGTCTGCTACCACCCAGTCATGTCACATACATCGTCCTATGCTGCCTGTACACAGTACACACTGCTGCACAGTCACGTCACTTACTGTCATCATACGTCACACAGTACACACAGCCACACAATCATATGACACATTGTCATGATATATTACATGTCACATAGTACACACTACTATAAGTTGTATCACATGTTATCATATCTCATGTTACATGCTACAATTATTTATTATTAGCGTGCTCACTCAGTGACTGTCACCTGCCAGGCTCCTCTGTCCATGGAATTTTACAAGAAAGAATACTGGAGTAAATTGCTATTTCCTACTCCAGGGGATCTTCCTGATCAAGGAGTCTAACTCAGGCCTCCTGTGCCTGGTGCACTGGCAGGTGGGTTCTTTACCAGCAGCGCCACCAGGGAAGCCCATGCTACAAACCATCACACAATCAGATTCCGTCCTTTCCTACATCACACTTCACATAGTATACACTAATATATAATCACATCATATTACGGGATTTGTCACACAGCACACACTATCACATAATCACATCACATGTAAAAACTGCAACCCCTCAGCAACCTTAATTCGTCGTCATCCTTTCTATATTAAATATAAATTTCC
Source organism: Neotragus moschatus (assembly GCA_006410615.1). Taxonomy (NCBI): domain Eukaryota; kingdom Metazoa; phylum Chordata; class Mammalia; order Artiodactyla; family Bovidae; genus Neotragus; species Neotragus moschatus. Next base: position 1,848,579 of record SJYA01001365.1, on the reverse strand, counting down.
TATCCTGGAATTCCACATGCTAGGATGTTTTTGGTTGCAAGACATAAATCCCGATTTAACATGTTTTAAGCGATAAGGATACTAAGTGTTTTTCATCCTCAGTCAGGTAAATCACATTAACTCTGGATTAGAGAAGAGGAAATGGAGACCCAGAATTGTTAAGTGATTTGCCCAGCACCAAACAGCTAATAAATGTCAGAGTCAAGCCTTTTAACTTCATGTACTGTCTCCAAAGCCCATGGTCTCTTTCCTCTGTATATTTCCTGATGTGACTTGTCCCTTGCATTCTCCATTTCTTATTTTAAGAGGTTGGGGTGAAGGAGATCTTGTTGAATGAATGTTTTTTCAATTCTGACCTAGTGAATCAAAAGTCTTTTTACTATATCTGCTGTATGCCAGCAGAGTGGGAAACATTGAAAACCCTGTAGCCTAGTTCTTGCCCTTAAGGTGCGTCCAACCTAGTAGGAGAAAGATGGCATCAAAGCACAGCTAATCTTTAGAGACTAATAAAGTGGGGCAAATCTGTAATTGTGCAGTGCAGAAGAGAAGCTGATCGCACTGTGAATGCTTGGGTCTTGTCAATGGGTAGGATTTTCATGAAGCAAATGTGAAGAGCATTCTAGCAGCATGAACAGGACCTGACAGCAGGAATTCATGAAGAAATTAGTAGCTGTGAAAGAAGAGACTCCTCTGTCCTGCTTTGCTCTGTATGCCATGCCCAGTACTGCATTTCTCCTCCAGTCCTAAGCCCTTCTTCCTTCTGGGGCTTTCCTCTGACTTGTCTACCTCTTTCATCTAGAGCCACAATGTCTTCCTTTATTGACCTTTTCCCAGCTATATCAAAACATCCTCAAATCTCTCCTACCTTAAAAAGAAGAAATGCTTCCACATATCTGCTTCTGTCTCTCTCTCCCCTTCCCAGCCTGACTTCTCTACACAGAGAATGATGCACGGTATTCAATTCCTCACCCCTATTCCCCAGTCACTGTCATCTGGATTTCATTCGCATTAAAGCTCTTCATATTTGTGCTGAGATCCCCAAAGTCTTCCTTGGAGCTGAATGCAATGGCCATTTTCAGTCATTTAGGCCTTTAATCAATTTGGCTTGGTCAAATTGCTGGTCAAGCAGCATTTGGCCCTGGTCATGATCATCCTTCTGTGGTGGCTCAGTGGCAAAGAATCTGCCTGTCAATGCAGGAGACGAGGGTTCAGTCCCTGGGTGGGGAAGATCCCCTGGAGAAGGGTATGGCAACCCACTCTAGTTTTGGGGGGCTTCCCTGGTGGCTCAGACGGTAAAGCGTCTGCCTGCAATGTGGGAGACCCGTGTTAAATTCCTGGGTCAGGAAGATCCCCTGGAGAAGGAAATGTCAATCCACTCCAGCACTCTTGCCTGGAAAATCCCATGGACGGAGGAGCCTGATAGGCTACAGTCCATGGGGTCGCAAAGAGTCGGACACGACTGAGTGACTTCAGTTTCACTTTCATGATCTCCTAGCTTCCAAGGTGGTGCTAGCAGTAAAGAATCTCCCTGCTAGTGCAGGAGACAAGGGATACAGATTTGATCCCTGGGTCAGGATGATCCCATGGAGGAGGGCATGGCAATCCACTTCAGTATTCTTGCCTGGAGAATCCCACAGACAGAGGAGCCTGGCAGGCTGCAGTCCATAGGGTCACAAAGAGTCAGTCATGACTGAAGCGACTTAGCACAGCACACACGTGGTCTCCTTGGAGCTCTCCTTCCTGGCTTCTCTGACCCCACCCATCCCTCACTTGCCTCTGCCATCTCTTGTTTCGGTGTCATTTGGAAGGTCCACCTTCTCTGTCCCCCCACCCTTGCCTGCTGCTGCTGTTCTCTTTAAATGGTGCTGACCTACGTGTACTGTCCCTTCACTGTCTCTCAGTGATCAGCAACCCTGGCTTGACCCTGATTACCCTGAACCTTAGATTTCTGTCTCTGGACCAGAGATTTCTTCTGCGCTTCAGATCCTAATGGGCATCTCAGGGGAATGTTCTCAAGACCCTCAAATTTGATGTTCAAAACCAAAATCATCATCTCTTTCCTCCCATCCCCATGGCTGATCCTCCGCCTCTTTATCCTACCTCCTTACACAGCACTACTGTTCATCTGGAACTAATCCTTCAACATCCCTGGGGTAACTTCCAACACCTCCCCACTTCTCACCCTCCATGGTCAATCACTGACCACCTCTCATGGAGTCTTCATTTTAAGCATACATCTCTCCAACAATTCTGTCCAACTGCCTTGGCCATTGATAAGCCCATCATCACGTCTCTCACCTGGACAACTGGTACAGCCTTCTAACAGAGCTCTCTGCTTCCAGTCTTCAGGGTGAAGGTTGGACTCAGCACTCTAGCTCAAACCAACTTTACAAAATTCAAACGTATTCATGTCATCCCCTTGCCTAAAATCCTTCAATGCCCCTTAGTCTATTGCTTGTCACTCTGGGTGGGTGTCCTGGTTTGCCTTTCCTATCTCGCATATGACCTATATCCCTCACACTTGTAGTTGTATTCATCTGGAAATTTTTCATTTCCCAGAATATGCCTGTCTTTTGCCTTTGAGTCTTTGTAGATGCTACTCCCTTTTGCCTGCAGCAGTCCCAACTCTACCCCTTCCTTGATATTTCTGAGACTTGGATAGATTTCCTTTCCACCTTCTCCCTGGCATCCTCTACATCAGTCAGTTCAGTTCAGTTGCTCAGTCGTGTCCGACTCTNATCCCTCACACTTGTAGTTGTATTCATCTGGAAATTTTTCATTTCCCAGAATATGCCTGTCTTTTGCCTTTGAGTCTTTGTAGATGCTACTCCCTTTTGCCTGCAGCAGTCCCAACTCTACCCCTTCCTTGATATTTCTGAGACTTGGATAGATTTCCTTTCCACCTTCTCCCTGGCATCCTCTACATCAGTCAGTTCAGTTCAGTTGCTCAGTCGTGTCCGACTCTGCAACCCCATCAATCACAGCACGCCAGGCCTACCTGCCCATCACCAACTCCTGGAGTTCACTCAGACTCACATCCATCGAGTCAGTGATGCCATCCAGACCTCATTCTCTGGTCTCCTCCTGCCCCCAAGCCCTCCCAGCATCAGAGTCTTTTCCAGTGAGTCAACTCTTCACATGAGGTGGCAAAAGTACTGGAATTTCAGCTTTAGCATCATTCCTTCCAAAGAAATCCCGGGGCTGATCTCCTTCAGAATGGACCGGTTGGATCTCCTTGCCGTCCAAGGGACTCTCAAGAGTCTTCTCCAACACCACAGTTCAAAAGCATCAATTCTTCAGTGCTAATATATTTAAAATATCTATTTCCTTTTAAAATTTATTTAATTAGAGTACAGTTTATTTTTAATGTTGTGTTAGTTTCTGCTATATAGCAAAGTGAGTCAGTTATTCACAGATATATATTCAGTTATTTTAGATTCTTCATTTGGGTCATTACAGAATATTGAGTAGAATTCCTTGTGCTATACAGTAGATCCTTATTAGCTATCTATATTATATATAGTCGTGTATATATGGGGCTTCCCTCGTGGCTCAGATGATAAAGAATTTGCCTGCAATGCAGGAGACCCAGGTTTAATCCCTGGGTCAGGAAGATTCCCTGGAGGAAGTCATGGCAATACACTCCAGTATCTTTGTCTGGAGAATCCCATGGACAGAGGATCCTGGCAGACTACAGTCCATGGGGTTGCAAAGAGTCGGACACGACAAGCAATTTAGCACATACAATACAGTGTATGTATGTTATTCCCAATCTCCCAATTCATCCCTCCCCCATTTTCCCCTTGGTTACTGTAAGTTTTGTTTCCCTAGATCTGTGACTCATGTTCTGTTTCATAAAAGAGTTCATCCGTATCATTTTTAAAGATTCATTCTCTACTTTCATAGTTCTGTTTACATTATTGTTAACTTGTCTGATTCTGACTCTGGACTGAGCTTGATGAGGATGAGAACCATGTTCTTTCTGTTAAATAAAAAATTGTATAAGATGACTCATCGTATCATATTCCTTTTGTTTCCAGGTGAATTGATAGAAAAGGGGAAATAAATATGATGAATTAAAAAAATAATATGCAATGAACAGAAAAATACTACAAGAAAACACCTGGGCTTGCAGTTCTGGCTTAAAACTGGAAAATTTCAATTTAGTACACAGACTTAAAAAGTTTGAGCTGGAAGGGCCATCAAATACCACCACTGTCCAATCCTTCCATTCTACAGATGAGGAAATTATGTGTAACTTGTCTAAATCTACAATGGAATTAACCACAGATGGTGACTGCAGCCATGAAATTAAAAGACGCTTACTCCTTGGAAGAAAAGATATGACCAACCTAGACAGCATATTCAAAAGCAGAGACATTACTTTGCTGACTAAGGTCCATCTAGTCAAGGTTATGGTTTTTCCAGTAGTCATGTATGGATGTGAGAGTTGGACTGTGAGGAAGGCTGAGTGCTGAAGAATTGATGCTTTTGAACTATGGTGTTGGAGAAGACTCTTGAGAGTCCCTTGGACTGCAAGGAGATCCAACTAGTCCATTCTGAAGGAGATCAGCCCTGGGTGTTCTTTGGAAGGAATGATGCTAAAGCTGAAACTCCAGTACTTTGGCCACCTCATGCGAAGAGTTGATTCGTTGGAAAAGACTTTGATGCTGGAAGGGATTGGGGGCAGGAGGAGAAGGGGACGACAGAGGATGAGATGGCTGGATGGCATCACTGACTCGATGGACATGAGTCTGAGTGAACTCCAGGAGTTGGTGATGGACAGGGAGGCCTGGTGTGCTGCAATTCATGGAGTCGCAGAGTCGGACATGACTGAGCGACTGGACTGAACTGAACTGAACTGAAAGTCTTTGGGCTTGGTGCTGGTTGGGCTTCCCTGATGGCTCAGGCAGTGAAGAATCCACCTGCAATGCAGGAGACCTGGGATTTGATCCCTGGGTTGGGAAGATCCCCTGGAGGAGGGCATGGCAGACGACTCCAGTATTTTTGCCTGGAGAACCCCCGTGGACAGAGGAGCCTGGTGGGCTACAATCCATAAGGTTGCAAAGAGTCAGATATAACTGAGTGACTAAGCACATACACAGTGAAGCCAGGCAGCTTCTCAAGGTCTCATGGTTCTTCCTACAGTGCCATCAACACCAGGCTCTAGTTCCAGGCAGGAAGTTGGCCTAGAGACACAGCAGCCGCCTCTGTGTTGTGCTTTGCACAGCTCCTCCACTGACCACATCACATTTTCCTCTAGGGGCTTATTCCGCTCAGAGGACCTAGGAGGCCACTTTATTCTGCTCCATCAGAGTGCCTGACCCACAGGCAAGCTAGGTGCAATAATTTATCTTCCTCCCTATTTTCTGTCATTCTTTGCCATAAAGACAACATGGTCATCTATCAGATACAGGACTCTCCCATCTTCTTGAGCCAAAATCTAACACCAAAATTCCTTTTCCACTAATCTGAGGGTGCTGCCAGATGTTTTGTTTTGTTTTTTAAATAATATTTTCCCTTGGTGCCTATTTATCACTGTCAGATAGTTCTTCCATAAAATGCCCAGGTGCATACTTTTCCCTCCTATACACTAAAGCAAATAGGGCAAGTTGACACTGCTATTCTAGGAACAGAAATCCTAGAACTCACACAAAACCTAGCCCAGTTGTGTTCAGATACATACAGAGAAGGCCTGTTCAGATCTGGAGGGATATCTCCTCTCCAGACCATCCTGGAGAGGAGATAAGGAAAGGAAGAGAACCTACATCTACCCCCTGAAGTGAGGGGGGAAGTCTGTTATTTCTGTCTGCCTCTTATCCTCTTAACGTGTGATGGAGAAATGAGACTTTCCTGAAGATAGACATAGCACGTCTGGTGGAATGGGAGCTAGGTGGGAAGAGGAAGGGGAGAGGTGATGGGCAGAGGCCTGAAGGGACAGTTCTACAAGAAGACTGAGAACTCAGGCCCTGACTTCGGATTCCATTTCCTACTGCAGGGGAGAAGCAGGTGAGAGGAGCGGAGAGAGGCATATATCCGTGACATCAGTCTATGGGAACCCAGGAAAAACACTCATCTGCCAGTAGCAGGTGTGTGGTGGAGCTGAGGGAGAGGGCTGGTGAAACTGTTTCCTTGCGTAGAGGGCCTGTCGCACTGCTGTCTGCTGCCCACTGCAAACTGGTGTAGAGCAGAGGACGGCAGACTAGTCTGCAGGCCTGTTTCTTCATGGCTGGAGAGCTAAGAATGGCTTTCCCGTTTTTAAAAGGAAGCTTGCTGAAATGTTCTCTCTCTCTATATATATATATATATATATACATATATATACACATATATATATGTATATAGTCATATTGAATACATATACTGTTGTATGTTAATCATATGTATATTTATGTATGAATATATGAGAAAGACCATATGTGTCCCCCAAAGCCTAAAACTTTAGCTTTCTAACTCTTTACAGAAGGTTTTACTGACCCTGGTGTAGAGGATTGGACTATCTGGATGGCTCAGAAGGGTGTTACATTGCAAGTATTTCCATTTAGGGAATTGTCTTCATGGTGCCTGGGGGGGTTCTCTCAAAGTCCATGAGGGACCAAACCCCTGGTCTCTAAAGTTTCAGGGGCTGTGGAAATTGCCTTCCCAGCATGGCCCTCATGGGAACTCAGGGCTTATTCTAGTGTTCAAGATGGGTCTTATAAATACTTTATGTACATGGGGATATTTTCTAAATTAAGCACCATTTTCCAACTAAAAGACTAACAAACACTTTAAAAGGAGAAATTATATAATAAATAGTCCTCCTTCACCCTAGACTCTAAATTCAAAAGGACTACTATTGGAAGGTTCCTGTGTATCCTTAGTCTCACATATCTTCAGTTCAGTTCAGTCGCTCAGTCGTGTCCAACTCTGCGACCACGTGAATTGCAGCAAGCCAGGCCTCCCTGTCCATCACCAACTCCCGGAGTTCACTCAGATTCATGCCCATCGAGTCAGTGATGCCATCCAGCCATCTCATCCTTGGTCGTCCCCTTCTCCTCCTGCCCCCAATCTCTCCCAGCATCAAAGTCTTTCCCAGTGAGTCAACTCTTCGCATGAGGTGGTCAAAGTACTGGAGCTTCAGCT
>SJYA01001365.1:1797014-1841034 GCA_006410615.1 Neotragus moschatus | reverse complement strand
AACGTCTCTGCTTTTGAATATGCTGTCTAGGTTGGTCATATCTTTTCTTCCAAGGAGTAAGTGTCTTTTAATTTCATGGCTGCAGCCACCATCTGCAGTGATTTTGGAGCCCCGCAAAATAAAGTCTGACACTGTTTCCACTGTTTCTCCATCTATTTCCCATGGAGTGATGGGACCGCATGCCATGATCTTAGTCTTATACAATGGGAACAAGTTATGCTACTGTCCAAGATCTTGCTTTTTTTTCCTATTAACATAGTAATATAATGAGAAGATTTTTCCACATCAACAAATACAATCTGGCTCCTTGTTAATAGCATCATAGTATTCCCTTGACTGAATGTACCATATTTGAGTGAGCCATTCAGTTATTAATAACAACTAAATAGTCACCAGTGTTTGCTAAAAACTTTAAAATTCTAATCCTTATAAACATAGCTTTGTACAAATACGTGAATATAACTGGAAGATAAAGTCTTAGGGGTGGAATTTCTGAGTTCAGTCCCTCAGTCGTGTCCGATTCTTTGCAATCCCATGAATCGCAGCACTCCAGGCCTCCCTGTCTATCACCAACTCCCAGAGTTCACCCAAATTCGTGTGCATCGAGTCGGTGATGCCATCCAGCCATCTCATCCTCTGTCGTCCCCTTCTTTTCCTGCCCTCAATACCCCCCAGCATCAGGGTCTTTTCCAGTAAATCAACTCTTTGTACGAGGTGGCCCAGGTATTGGAGTTTCAGCCTCAGCATCAGTCCTTCTAATGAACACCCAGGANAAATTCGTGTGCATCGAGTCGGTGATGCCATCCAGCCATCTCATCCTCTGTCGTCCCCTTCTTTTCCTGCCCTCAATACCCCCCAGCATCAGGGTCTTTTCCAGTAAATCAACTCTTTGTACGAGGTGGCCCAGGTATTGGAGTTTCAGCCTCAGCATCAGTCCTTCTAATGAACACCCAGGACTAATCTCCTTTAGAATGAACTGGTTGGATCTCCTTGAAGTCCAAGGGACTCTCAAGAGTCTTCTCCAACACCACAGTTCAAAAGCATCAGTTCTTCAGCACTCAGCTTTTTTCACAGTCCAACTCTCACATTCATACATGACCACTGGAAAAATCATAGCTTGACTAGACAGACCTTTGTTGGCAAAGTAATATCTCTGCTTTTTAATATGCTATGTACGTTGGTCATAACTTTCCTTCCAAGGAGTAAGCATCTTTTAATTTCACGGCTGCAGTCACCATCTGCAGTGATTTTGGAATCCCTCAAATGAAGTCTGACACTGTTTCTACTGTTTCCCCATCTATTTCCCATGAACTGATGGGACCAGATGCTTAACTGGTTTTAAATTTTAATTTGTTTTTGTTCAGTCACTCAGCCTTTACAACTCTTTGTGACCCCATGGACTATAGCATGCCAGGCTTCCCTGTCCTTCACTATCTCCTAGATTTTGCTCAAACTCATGTCCATCAAGTCAGTGATGCCATCCAACCAACTCATCCTCTGTTGCCCCCTTCTCCTCCTACCCTCAATCTTTTCCGGTGAGTCAGCTCTTCCCATCAGGTGGCCAAAGTATTGGAGCTTCAGCTTCAGCATCTGTCCTTCCAATGCATATTCAGGACCTGATTTCCTTTAGGATTGACTGGCTTGATCTCCTTGACATCCAAGGGACTCTCAAGAGTCTTCTCCAGCACCACAGTTTGAAAGCATGAATTGTTCAGTGCTCAGCCTTCTATACCGTCCCACTCTCATATCTGTACATGACTAATGGGAAAATCATAGCTTTGACTATATGGACCTTTGTCACCAAAATGATGCCTCTGCTTTTTAATACTCTAAGTTTGTCATAGCTTTTTTTCCAAGGAGCAAGCATCTTTTAATTTCATGACTGCAGTCACTGTCCACGGTGATTTTGGAGCCCAAGAAAATAGTCTCTCACTGTTTCCATTGTTTTCCCATCAGGTCCAAGGGACCTGATGCTGTGATCTTTGTTTTTTGAATGTTGAGTTTTAAGCCAACTTTTTCACTCTCCTCTTTCACCTTCACCAAGAGGCTCTTTAGTTCCTCTTCACTTTCTGCCATAAGTGTGGTGTCATCTGCATATCTGAGGTTATTTGTATTTCTCCCAGCTATCTTGATTCCAGCTTGTGCTTCATCCCATGCAGAATTTCACATGGTGTACTCTGCACATAAGTTGTATAAGCAGGGTGACAAAATATAGCCTTGGCATATTCCTTTCCCAATTTGGAATCAGTCCATTATTCCATGTCTGGTTCTAACTGTTGCTTCTTGATTTGCATATAGGTTTCACAGGAAGCAGAAGAGGTGGTCTGGTATTACCATCTCTTTAAGAATTTTCTACATTTTTTTTTTTTTGGTGTGTGTGATCCACACAGCCAAAGGCTTAAGTGTAGTTAATAAAGCAGAGGTAGATGTTTTTCTAGAATTCCCTTGCCTTTTGTACGATCTAATGGATGTTGGCAATTCGATCTCTGGTTCCTCTTCCATTTCTAAATCCAGATTGTACACCTGGAAGTTCTTGGTTCATGTACTGTTGAGTTTTGCTTGAAGGATTTTGAGCAGTACCTTGCTAGCATGTGAAATGAGTGAAATTGTGCCATAGTTTGGCATTCTTTGGCACTGTCCTTCTTTGAGACTGGAATGAAAACTGACCTTTTCCAATCATGAGGCCACTGCTGAGTTTTCCAAATTTGCTGGTGTGTTGAGTGGAGCACTTATCAGCATCATCTTTTAGAATTTGAAATAGCTCACCTGGAATTCCATCACCTCCACTAGCTTTGTTCGTAGCAATGCTTCCTAAGGCCCACTTGATTTCACATTCCAGGATGTCTGACTCTAGATGAGTGATCACACCATTGTGGTTATCTGGGTCATTAAGACATTTTTTTGTTTAGTTTTCATGTGTATTCTTGCCACCTCTTCTTAATATCTTCTGCTTTTGTTGGATCCATACTTTTTCTGTCCTTTCAGTTCAGTTCAGTCACTCAGTCGTGTCCAATTCTTTGCGGAATCGCAGCACACCAGTCCTCCCTGTCCATCACCAACTCTCGGAGTTCATTCAGATTCATGCCCATTGAGTCAGTGATGCCATCCAGCCATCTCATTCTCGGTCATCCCCTTCTCCTCCTGCACCCAATCCCTCCCAGCATCAGAGTCTTTTCCAATGAGTCAACTCTTCATATGAGGTGGCCAAAGTACTGGAGTTTCAGCTTCAGCATCATTCCTTCCATAGAAATCCCAGGGCTGATCTCCTTCAGAATGGACTAGTTGGATCTCCTTGCAGTCCAAGGGACTCTCAAGAGTCTTCTCCAACACCACAGTTCAAAAGCATCGATTCTTCAGCACTCAGCCTTCTTTACAGTCCAACTCTCACATCCATACATGACTACTGGAAAAACCATAGCCTTGACTAGACGGACCTTAGTTGGCAAAGTAATATCTCTGCTTTTGAATTGTACCCATAATTGCATGAAATGTTCCCTTGCTATCTCTAATTTTCTTGAAGAGATTTCTAGTCTTTCCTATTGTATCACTTTCCTCTATTTCTTTGCATTGTTCACTTAGGACTTTTTTGTTTTTAATCTCTCCTTGTTATTCTTTGGAACTCTGCATTCAGATGGATATATCTTTCCCTTTCTCCCTTGCCTTTCACTTCTCTTCTTTAATCAGCTATTTGTAAAGTCTCAGACAACCACTTTGCCATCTTGCTTTTCTTTTTCTTAGGGTTTGGTTACCACCTCCTGTATAATGCTGTGAACCTCTGTCCATAGTTCTCCACTCACTCTGTCTATCAGATCTAGTCCCTTGAATCTATTTGTCACTTCCATTATATAATCATAAGGGATTTGATTTAGGTCATGCTTGAATGGCTTAGTGGTTTTCCGTATGTTCTTTGATTTTTCTGAATTTTGCAATAAGGAGTTCCTAATATAAGCTATAGTCAGCTCCCAGCCTTGTTTTTTTGCTGACTGCATAGAGCTTTTCCATCTTTGGTGGCAAGGAATAGAATCAAGCTGATTTTGGTATTGACCATCTGGTGATGTCCATGTGTAGACACAAAGTGGTGATGTCCATGGGTAGATACATATTGATATATACTGGCAAATACCCCTCCCAAAAGCTAGCAAAGAATCAATGCTCCACCAACAGGTGGAAAGATACTTTCCCACAAAAGTTTTGTTAATTTTGAGTCTTTTTTCTAAATATTTTAAAAAACTTTATTTATATTTATTTATTTGTTTGTTTTTGGCTGTGCTGGGTCTTTGTTGTTGTGGGCGGACTTTCTCTAGTTGCAGCAAGCAGGGGCTACCCTCTAGCTGTGGCGCGCAGCCTTTTCCCTGCAGTAACTTCTCTTGTTGTGGAACATGGGTTGTAGGTGCATGAGCTTCAGTAGTCAAGGTACTTGGGCTTATTTATACTGGAGCATGTGGGATCTTCCGGGTCCAGGGATCAAATCTGTGTCCCCTGCACTGACAGGTGGATTCGCAACCACTAAACTACCAAGGAAGTCCAATATTGAATCTTATCATTGCCAATTTGGTAGGTCAGTATCAAAGTCCATTGAATAATATTGTATAAACCATCACTTATTATGTTTACTTTTATGGGGTCTGTCAATTCACGCTTATGTTCATTGAGCTGTTAGAGTTTCTCTTCTTAACACCTCTCACACCATCACTCACACATTACTGAAAGCAGGGATTTTATCTGTCTTGTTTACCCACTGAGCCCCTGATCAATACCCAGAACTGCATCTGATATACAGTAAGAAGATGTGTATGCGGGTTTGCTAAGTCCTTTCTGTCGTATTCATCTCTTTGTGACCCAGTGGACCATTACCTGTCAGGTTCCTCTGTCCATGGGATTCTCCAGGCAAGAATATTGGAGTAGGTTGCCATGCCCTTCTTCAGGGGATCGTCCTGACCCAGGGATCGAACCCGTGCCTATTACACCTCCTGCATTGGCAGGTGGGTTCTTTATAATTAGTGCCACCTGGGAAATCCCAGTAGGCAGATGGTATTTGTTAAATGCATGATGAGTTTAAGAATCATTATATCATAAGAAAATTAAGCCCTCTGGCTGTCAATTCATGTTGCAATTTTTTTCACTTACATAATTCTTTTGGTTATTTAGTTTTTGTAATATAAAATGTTCATGAAATTTTCCATGGTTAAGAATATCATCCTTTGGTTCATTTAAAACATGTTTTGCTATAAGATATGTTGGNCCTTCTCCTCCTGCCCCTAATCCCTCCCAGCATCAGGGTCTTTTCCAATGAGTCAACTCTTCGCATGAGGTATTGGAGTTTCAGCTTTAGCATCAGTCCTTCCAATGAACACTCAGGACTGATCTCCTTCAGAATGGACTGGTTGGATCTCCTTGCAGTCCAAGGGACTCTCAAGAGTCTTCTCCAACACCACAGTTCAGAAGCATCAATTCTTTGGTGCTCAGCTTTCTTCACAGTCCAACTCTCACATCCATACATGACCACTGGAAAAACCATAGCCTTGACTAGATAGACCTTTGTTGGCAAAGTAATGGAAAACTGTTTAAGAGATGGGAATACTAGACCATGCTACCTGCCTCTGGAGAAATCTGTATTCAGGTCAAGAAGCAACAGTTAGAACTGGACATGAAACAACGAACTGGTTCCAAACTGGGAAAGGAGTATGTCAAGGCTGTATTTTGTCACCCTGCTTATTTAACTTCTGTGCAGAGTACAGCATGTGAAATGTTGGGCTGGATGAAGCACAAGCTGGAATCAAGATTTCTGGGGGAAATATCAATAATCTCAGATACACAGGTGACACCACCCTTTTCATAGAAAGTAAAGAGGAACTAAGAGCCTCCTGATGAAGGTGAAAGAGGAGAGTGAAAAAGCTGGCTAAACTCAACTTTCAAAAAACAAAGATCATGGCATCTAGTCCCATCACTTCCTGGCAAATAGATGGGGAAACAATGGAAACAGTGAGAGACTTTACACTTTTGGGCTCCAAAATCACTGCAGTTGATTGTTGCTGCCATGAAATTAAAAGATGCTTGCTCCTTGGAAGAAAAACTATGATCAACCTAGACAGCATATTAAAAAGCAGAGCCATACTTTGCCAGCAAAGGTCTGTATAGTCAAAGCTATGGTTTTTTCAATAATCATGTACAGATGTGAGAGTTGGACCATAAAGAAAGCTGAGAACTGAAGAATTGCTGCTTTTGAACTGTGGTGTTGGAAAAGAGTCTTGAGAGTCCCTTGGACTGCAAGAAGATCAAATCAGTCAATCTCAAAGGAAATCAGTCCTGAATATTCATTGGAAGGACTGATGCTGAAGGTGAAGTTCTAATATTTTGGCCATCTGACGTGAAGAACTGACTCCCTGGAAAAGACCCTGATACTAGGAAAAATTGAAGGCAGAGGATGAGACAGTTGGATGACATCACCAACTCAATGGACATGAGTTTTAGCAAGCTCTGGGAGTTGGTGATGGACAGGGAGGCCTGGCATGCTGCAGTCCATGGAGTCACAAAGAGTCAGTCATTACTGAACGACTGAATTGAACTGAGCATGGCTCTGCCCACCAGAGCAATACCCAGTTTATCCTACCACCAGCGCCTCCCATTAGGAAACTTACAAAAGCTCCTTAGCCTCATCCACCAAAGGGCTGACAGAAATGAAAAGATCTACTGTCTCATAGCTGCCAGAATGATAACCACATCACAGAATGTTCATTACAATGAAAAGTCAGATATTTATGTTGCAGATGAAGGTACAAGATGAAATCTCAGAAAAATACTAAATGAATGGATATAGGCAACCTCCAGAAAAATAGTTCAGAATAATAATAATGAAGTTGATCGAGGATCTCCCAGAAAGAATGGAGAAGGTGAAAGGAATGTTTATGAAAGATCTAGAAGAATTAAAGAACACACAAACAGAGATGAACAATATATTAGAAGGAATCAATAGCAGAATAACTGTGAAGAAGAATGGATAACTCACCTGGAAGACAGAACACCAAACCAGCCTTATAAGAGATGCTAAAGGAACTTCTCTAGGCAGGAAACACAGAGAGGGAAAAGATCGACACAAAATAAACCCAAAATATTAAGAGAATGGTAATAGGAACATACATATCAACAATTACCTTAAATGGACATGGATTAAATGCACCAACCAAAAGAAACAGACTGGCTGGCTGGATGAAATCATGTGCATGTGTGCATCTCCACTTCCACATCATTCTACTTAACCCCACAAATTGTATGTAATTATTTTATGGTGTTAAGTTAACCTTGTTTCCATTATGGCTTGCAGTTGTAATTATCTGTTATTTTTTGTCTGGCTATTGATTCTAAAAACTGATAAATATTTTTTACTATCATGATTATGTAATGATTGTTCTTTTTAATACCATTGTATCATGAATAGTCAATAGGAAATAATAGAATTTTATATCACTAAAGCTGTAATTCAATTAAAAAAACCATTAATCACTTTTTAAAGTCCAGATGCACATTAGGATTATCTTGGAATTTTATGAAAAATATAAACTACCAAGTATTTTTTTTTCTCCAGAGCTGCAGATGTGATTCTAATGAACAGCCATGTGTACAAACAACTGGTCTATACAATAACTTTTACTTTTGTCTAGTCTGTTTAACTTTTTCTATTTCATATTCAGGGCTCCCATTTTATTTAGTTTGTGTTTTCTAATTTCTCCATCTCTTTCTTTTGTTCTTCTTTCTCAAGACTTTCTTGAGTGTAGTAGAAAATATATATGTATATATATATAAACTTTATATATATATATTTTAGAAAACTTAGGAATTTTTGTCTACCAAAAAAACTGACATTTTGGTTCCTCCACTCATTAGACTAAGCATGAATAGAATGCTATATTTCTAAATTATATTCACTCAGAACATTAATATAGTTCCATTTATTCTGGCATCCAGTATTACTGCTAAAATATAGAAAGCTTATCATCTTAGTGATTTAAAAAAATTGAATGAGACTTGAGACTTTTAAATCAATTCAGATAATATAAAGAAATGATATGTTGTTAAAAAAAATCAGGACATTGACATGTGATACAGTATTACTAACTAAAGTACAGATTTTTTTTTAATTTTAAAAAAATAACTGTGAGAACCAGTGATAAGAGAAAAATTGAAAGGCAATAAGGGAAATAGGGAGAAATAAGACTATAGAAAGAAAAACAAAGATAAGAATGACTGCAGAAAAATAATCAAAACTATGTAATCCAGACCATAGTTGAACAGCATTTAAAGTCATGAAGAAACTGTCAACTTAAAATGATAGCAAACATGTTGCAAAATAATAGTGATATAATTAAACATCTCATATTAAAATAATTCAGTATTTGTTAAAAATTAAAACAAAATAAAAACTTTTTCAGCTAATGAATGCTGAAAGAATTCGTGACCTGCAGATTTAGATATTAAAAAAAAAAGCACTGTATTGTGGGGTTGATATGTAGATATAAAAACCTATAACAACAATAGCAAAAGAATAGAAAAATATAAATATAATGTTATAAAGACATTTCAGTATATCTGAATATATCAACTTATATTCAGATATATCAGTTTCAACTGTTCACAAACGGTTGTAACACCATTTAAAGGTAGGTTGTGATGTCACGGATACTTATTACAAACCTAAAAGCAACCCAGAAAGGTCAGACCAAGAGGTTTGTCTTATAAGCCAACAGTAAAGACTGAATATCCTTAAGAATATTCCAATCAATCCCAAAAATATAAAGAACAGATGGAACAAATGGAAAGCAAAGAGCAAGATGATCGACTAAAACCAAGCCAAATTCATAAATACATTATATTTAAATAATCTAAACACTCCAATTAAAAGCAGAGATTGTCAGATTGAATTTTAAAATTAAGGTTGAACTATATGCTGTCTACAAAATTTCATTTTAAATATAAAGACACAGTATTTCTTTATAAAAAGAAAGGAAAATATGTAACATGCAGTCAGTAATCATTAGAAAGCTGCAGAATTTATTACATTAATATAAAATAAAGTATATTTTGGAAAAAGAAAGAGAAAATTTAACAATGATTGGGAGATCACAGTACCAAGAAGAGAAAACCCATAAAAGTGTATGCACCTAAAACAGCTTTGAAATACATAAAGTAAAATGCAACAGAACTGAAAGAAAAACAAATCCATAAATATATGCTAGAAACTTCAATGATCCTTTATTATCACTTGATGGGACACTGAAAACTTCAAAATATTGTTGAAGCAATTAAGAAAGACCTCAAAAAATTAAGATACACATGCTGTTCATGTATTAAAAGATTCAATAATGTTAGGGTATAAATTATCCTAAACTTTACTTATAAATTAAATGCAATCCCAATTGAAAACATTGATTTTCATAGCAATACAAAGAAACTAGAATAGCCACAACTCTTTTGAAAACAAAAAAAAGGCAAGTTTGGAGAGCTTAAACTACCTGATTTCAAATCTTTCTATAAAACTAACCAACAATGTGGTGTGAAATTGGCTTAGATAGGCATAAATCAATGGAACACAGTAGAGTCCAGAAAGAGGATATAAACAGAATTGGAATGCAGTCATTGATTTTTAACATCACAGTCAATGTAATTCAATCAGAAAAGGACTGTTTTTTCAACAAATGTCATTGAAACAACTGGATGTCCAAATGGAAAAAATAATAAATCTTAACCCTAGTATCATACCATGTACAAAAATTAACTTGAAATCATAGATATAAATGTAAAATCTTAAACTGTAAACTTCTTGGAAGGAAAAAAACAGGAGAAAAATATTTTACCTTTTTTTTAAACCTTAATTTATGCAAAGATTTCTTAGACAAGATATAATAAAGCACGGACCATAAAAGAAAATAATATGATAAAATGGATAATATGAAAGAATGTTTGTTCTTAGAAGGAAACAACTTAGAAAATAAAAACACAAGCCACAGAAAAAGAGAAATTACCTATAAACCATGAATAGGACAACCTGTATTCAGAAAATGTAAGTAGCTCAGACAATTAATAAACAAAAAAAATCAGAAAATGCCCAAAAGATCTGGATAGATTTTTAACCAAAGAATATAAATAAATGCATAATAAACTCATGGAAAATTCTCACCATCATTAGCCACTAGAAAATGAAAGTAGAAAGTACATTGGATACTATTACATACTCACTATAAATGCGAAAATTAAAAATGCTAGTAATAACAAGTGTTGACGAGAATGCAATGTAACTGAAACTTTCATACTTTGCTGGTGGAAATATACAAATGATATACAGTGATGTCTTTAAGATTATGGAATAGTAAGCCTTGGACTCTTCTTACACCCAAGAAGACACTGATTCAGTAACAACTCATGGACAAAAAAAGTTTTAAATACTGGATCCACATGCAAAGCAATAAAATTGAACCCTTATTCTATATCATACACAAAAGTCAACTCAAAATAGATTAAAGGCTTAAATGTAAGACCTAAGACTGTAATGGTCCTAGAAGAAAACAGAAGAAAGGTTTTTTGACATTGGATATTATTTCATGGTTATGATACCTAAAGCACAGGCAATAAAAATAAATAAACAAACAAATGGGACTATATCAAACTAAAACGCTTCTGCATTGCAAAGGAAACAATCAACAGACTGGAAAGTAATACAGTGGGAGTATATATTTGCACACCATATATCATATAAGGGGTTGGTTTACAAAAGATATAACAAATTCTTACAACTCAATTAAAAAAAAAAAAAACTAGTAACCCAGTTAAAACTGGGCTAAGGATTTGAATAAACATATCTTCAAGTGACCATACAAATAAGTGATCAGTGAATATGAAAAACCGCTCACATCACTAACCATCAGGGAAAGGCAAATCAAATCACACTGAGATATTATCTCATACCTGTCATTTTGGGGAAATGACATTTCCTCATTTGTGAAAATGCAAAATGGTATAGCTAGAATGGAACAGAGTACAAAGGTATGTCAGAAACTAAAAAATAAAACTATATACCTGTGATCCAGCAATATCACTTTTCAGGTACTTATCCAAAAGAATTGCAATCATGATCTCAAACAGATAACTGTACTCCCATATGCGGCATTGCTCAGAAAGTCAAGATTTAGAAACAACCTTAATGTCCATTGACATATCAATGAATAAAGAAAATGTGGTGTATACAATGGAATACTGACCTTAACAAAGAAGGAAATGCTGTAATATGCAACAACACGGATGAACTATGAGGTGATCATTCTAAGTGAAACCAGCCAGTCACAGAAAGACAAATACAGCATGACTCCACTTACATGCGGTATCTAAAATAGCCAAACTCATAGAATCAGAGAGTACAATGAATGGTGGTTCCCAGGGTTCGAGGGGAGGAGAAATTGGGAATTGGTAAACAATGGGCATAAAGTCTCAGTTACACAAGATGAGTAAGTTCTAGAGATTCGTTGCACAACATTGTTCCTATTTAGTTAACAATACTGTACTATATACTTAAAAATATATTACAAGACTAAATCTCATATTAAGTATTCTTAACACAATAAAATACAACTCCAAAAAATAATGAAACAAAAGCATATGCCTTCACAGAAGCTTATATTGAATACCCATGGTAGTTTTATTTATAAAGACAACTCCAGCAGATGAAAAAAATTATAGTTTATTTATAGAATGGAATACTATGTATGAAGCAATTAAAACCAATGAATTACCGATACTTGCAAAATACTGTATACTAAATAAAAAAGTTAGGCATGAAAGAATACATACTTTATTATTCCACTTATATTAAACTTTAGGAATGACACATCCAAACTGCAATGGAAGAATGTAGATCAGTGGATGTTTGGGTGAGGGGGTCAGGGAGGCAGACTGATAGAGAAGAGGCATAAGAGAACTTTTGGAGGTGAGGTGGTGCTTCGTGAGTGTATACATTTGTCAAATACCATTGGTCTCTACCTTTGAAATGTGTGCAACTTATTGCACATAATAAATAATATATCAATAAAGTTTATTTTATTAAAAAAAACAAAGTTCTATGGAGCTGCTCATCTATTGTGAGAGGGAAAGTCAAATGAGCAATAACAATTATGTTAAATACTATGTTAAGAAAATCCAGATACAATGGGAGTACATGATGGAAGCAACTAACCCAAATTAGTGGTTTATAGAGATTTCTCAGGGGAAGCTGAGATCTGAAGGAGACATCAGAATAGTTTGTAGAACAGACACACCAGAATGTGCAAATGCCTAGGGCAAGACAGAATGATTCCTTGACCAACAACAAGGACGTACATTTAGAAGAGATCTTAACAAAGCAGAACTGACAAGCTTGACAGAATTTGATGACTGATTGGATTCTGGAAAGATCAGAATCAGGAATAATGCTCTGAATTCTGCCCTGAATAACAAGGTGAGTTGTAGTGGTACTTTCTGAAATAAAACACTGAAGGGGTATTAGTTTACGGGGATAATGAGAAATAAGTCTATTTTTGAATGGTATTTGAAGCACCTGCAATATACCAGGGAAGAGATATGAAACTTGTATATGGATATATAAAGTCAGAGAAGCAACGTACAGTTGTAATTAATGTCAGTGAATTAGATGAACTTCCCTAGTAGAGTAAAAAATGATAAAAGATGAGAACCAAGCAAGTTAAAGATCACCAGTATTTTGGAAATTATTAAAGGGAAAAGAACCTATGGAGGAGCTACTGAGGAAAACAAAAAACAGACAGGAAAGAGCATTCTCATGGATTTCAAGAATTCAGTACAGTGTGGTCAACAGACTCAAATGCAATTAAAAGATAAGATATGAGACCATCTATTGTATTCAGGAGGAGGAGAAAGGGATGACAGAGGATGCGATGGTTGGATGGCATCACCAAATCGATGGACATGAGTTTGAGCAAGCTCCGGGAGTTGGTGATGGACAGGGAAGCCTGGCGTGCTGCAGTCCTTGGGGTCGCAAAGAGTCAGACACAACTGAGTGACTGAACTGAAATGATTGCATTCAGTAGTAAGGTCACTGTTGACTTGTGAAGATCAGTTTCATTGGAGTGGTGGAAGCAGTGTTGGGAGAGTTACTGAGAAGCAGAAAATGAGAACAGGAAATACAGAAAACTCTTTCAAAAAGTTTGCCTACCAGGAAAGAGTTCAAGAGTATTTTGTGGTCAAGGGCTTTTCCCACTAAAGTATAGGAAAGTTTTAAGTTTTTTTTTTTTTTTTTACCCCCAGAAGGATTAATGGTATTTTATTTTCCTTTTTATTTTTACAGAGTGGATAAAATTGCTCCGTTAAAGTAGCATGAAAATCATTGCACTGTGTGTGTGTGTGTGTGTGTGTGTGTATCAGTCAATTCACTTCAGTTCAGTCACTCAGTCATGTCTATATAAGACACACACATATTTCACTGGAGTACAGTTGCTTTACAATGTTAGCTTCTACTGTGCAGCAAGATGAATCAGCTATATGTACACATATATCTCCTTTTTTGAATTTTCTTCTCATTTAGGTCATCACAGAGCACTGAGTAGAGTTCCCTGTGCTACATAGTAGTCCTCATTAGTTATCTATTTTATACATAGTATCAATAGTGTATAGAGTGTGTATATGCCAACCCAATCCCCCAGTTCATCCCACTCACACTTTCCTCCTTGGTATCCTTAAACATTGATGAAAAGGAGCATGCAGACTCTGAAGAGGAAATGATAACTACTTAAATCATTTATCAAATTCCATGTTACTTGGACCCAAAACTCAGAGGAATAAGGAGGATCTTAAGTGTCTGGGCAACATTTTTGTCTTGAAGCAACTTCATTTCCCTAAGTGAAGCCAGAGAGATTTGAGACTATTAATCACAAAGTCATATGACTTGAGAATGGAAGGGATTTTAAAAAGTGACCAAGTTCAGCTCCTCTGGGGACATCTATCTCAGAGCCAGAAGACACCAAAGGACTTCACATGAGCAACACTTTTTATCTTCATTTTATGGATTGAGCTTGACATTATTGTTAGCAGTACATAAAATGTTTTTATAAATCATTAATAAAAATATGAATATATTTTTAGAAAACCTAGACAGCATAGTAAAAGGTAGAGGCATGATTTTGATGACAGAGGTCTGTATAGTCCAAGCAACGGTTTTTCCAGTACTCATGTACAGATGTGAGAGTTGGACCATAAAGAAGGCTGACTACCAAAGGGCTGATTGTTTTGAACTATGGTGCTAGAGAAGACTCTTGAGCATCACTTGGACAGCAAAGAGATCAAACCAGTCAATCCTAAAGGAAATCAGTCCTGAATATTCATTGGAAGGACTGATGATGAAGCTGAAATTCCAGTATTTTGGCTACTTGATGAGAAAAGCTGACTCATTAGAAAAGACCATGATGCTGGGAAAGATTGAAGGCAAGAGGAGAAGGGGCTACAGACAGCAAGATGGTTGATGGCATCACCAACTCAATGGACATGAGTTTCAGCAAGCTCTGGAAGATGGTAAAGGACAGGGAAGTCTGGTGTGCTGTAGTCCATGGGGTCACAAAGAGTTGGACTCTACTGAGTGACTGAATAACAACAACAACAACACAGGCAAAAGAGCAACAACAAACCCTCTGCCTTGGAAACTAAGAAAATCCTGTTTCACTGTTAAGCCTAAGTGTAGACATCTTAAAAAATAATGCTTACTATGTGCCAGGCATTTCAGTTGCTTCAACTCACCTGATGCAACTACTCTGATAAGTAAGTTTCATTGTCTCCATTTTACCAATGAGGAAAACTGCTCACAGACATTAGGGAATCTGCCTGAAGGCCAGAATTCAAATGCAGATCTTTCCAACCTTCAGCATACTGTGTCCACTATGTATTTATGCTCCATGCTTAACAGACATTAGATTATAGAATTTGGTTTCTGAAAGTAACCAGTGACCAAGCTAAAATCTCTACAAATAACACATCAGGAAAAATGGTATTGCAAAACCCTTTCAGATTTCTTGCTAGAAAATAACAACTATAGGCTCTGACTAAGAAAACAGCACCAAAATTACAGACTCCTTTCAGTAAGCCAGTCTTTAATATCTATAAGCACTAGACTATTTAATTTGAGCTTGGCTCCTGTGGCAAATACACTAAATTAACTTGTGAAATTAATCATTTTGTTTTTAATGAAAATAATAAATAAATACATAAGCTGTGCCACATCTATACATATGGCTGACAGGGATAATGGTTTATGTTGAAAAATACTACTCTGTGGGAATTTCTACTGCTGTTTAAGCCGTAATTCAATTTGTTCTATTTAAATACAAAACTATGCTAGTCTTTCATACAATCAGTCCACTATTGAGGTTCACAGTAGGTTAAAACTGCAACCCTTTCACTTAATAAAAATGAAATCAATGATCTAATTTTGTCCCCCCAATAATTTATGGCATTAGAATGCAGAGAGAATGCTTTATGAACTGAACCAGTTCAATGAAATCAAATTGACAGATATTTGCTGAGTAATTCAATATGTATCCAGCAGTCAAACAGATGTTTTATATTTACCATTTCTTCTTTTCAAAATGAAATCCCCTTTTTATAAATCATGATACTAATAATCAGAGGCATTAGATAATTTTATCCAAGGTCACAGTTAAAAACTGGCAGAGCAAAAATTTGAACCTAGTTCTATATGAATCTAAATCCCATGCTATTAACATGATAGTAAACTATTTCTTATGTTAAGTGTATGGTAGGGAATGAGTGATACTAGATGATAAATACAATGATAGAACTTTATACAAAATGATACTGAGATACAAATGTGGGGAATGCTGGATGGGAACACCAGGAAGACTCCCTGAAGGGGTGACATTTAAATAGTCTGGGTAATTACTGGTTTTCAAGGGTATAATTGTAATACTCTCTTCTACAATAGAAACCATGATCTTCATCTCATATAAAATGACTGATACCCAGCTTAGCACTCACAATACTGATGTTGATACTGATACTAAGGATCTTCCAATAAATTGAGACCTAAAATCTAGCTCTTTCATCCTTAGTCCAGTGGAGTGGTTCTAAAGGGCACAGTATAGCAGTATAAAAATGAGTCAAATGACATAGTGAGTGGGTAGGCAGATGATGTCAGTGGGTTTGGAATCTTTACAGCACTTAGCATTAAAGGAATTACAGAATCTCAAAACTTCAAAAAGAGATCATTCAACATCCTGGACATTTATATCAATACCTGTAAAATAGTTGATTATGATCAATAACCTCATATATGCAGATGACACCATCCTTATGGCAGAAAGTGAAGAGGAAAAAGCCTCTCGATGAAAGTAAAAGAGGAGAGTGAAAAAGTTGGCTTAAATCTCAACATTCAGAAAACAAAGATCGTGGCATCCAGTCCCATCACTTCATGGGAAACAGATGGGGAAACAGTGGAAACAGTGTCAGACTTTATTTTTGGGGGCTCCAAAATCACTGCAGATGGTGACTGCAGCCATGAAATTGAAAGACACTTACTCCTTGGGAGAAAAGTTATGACCAACCTAGATAGCATATTCAAAACCAGAGACATTACTTTGCCAACAAAGGTCTGTCTAGTCAAGGCTATGGTTTTTCCAGTAGTCATGTATGGATGTGAGAGTTGGACTGTGAAGAAGGCTGAGCGCCGAAGAATTGATGCTTTTGAACTGTGGTACTGGAGAAGATTCTTGAGGGTCCCTTGGACTGCAAGGAGATCCCATCAGTCCATTCTGAAGGAGATCAACCCTGGGATTTCTTTGGAAGGAATGATGCTAAAGCTGAAACTCCAGTACTTTGGCCACCTCATGCGAAGAGTTGACTCATTGGAAAAGACTCTGATGCTGGGAGGGATTGGGGGCAGGAGGAGAAGGGGATGGCAGAGGATGAGATGGCTGGATGGCATCACTGACTTGATGGACGTGAGTCTGAATGAACTCTGGGAGTTGGTGATGGACAAGCAGGCCTGGTGTGCTGCGATTCATGGGGTCGCAAAGAGTCGGACATGACTGAGTGACTAAACTGAACTGATATAGGAAAAGAATCTGAAAAAGAAGATAGATAGATAAATAGATAGATAAGTGAATCACCCTACTGTACACTTGAAACTAATACAACATTGTCAATCCATTTTCCTTCAATTAAAAAAAAAATACAAGAACAACAATCAGCTAGTTGTGCTCAATTTTCAGTTTTTAAAGTGTCTGCAACTGGCTTTTCAGACCTTGGACTGAGNAAGAAGATAGATAGATAAATAGATAGATAAGTGAATCACCCTACTGTACACTTGAAACTAATACAACATTGTCAATCCATTTTCCTTCAATTAAAAAAAAAATACAAGAACAACAATCAGCTAGTTGTGCTCAATTTTCAGTTTTTAAAGTGTCTGCAACTGGCTTTTCAGACCTTGGACTGAGGCTGCTGCTGCTAAGTCACTTCAGTCGTGTCTGGCTCTGTGTGACCCCATAGACGGCAGCCCACCAGGCTCTCCCGTCCCTGGGATTCTCCAGGCAAGAACACTGGAGTGGGTTGCCATTTCCTTCTCCAATGCATGAAAGTGAAAAGTAAAAGTGAAGTCGTTCAGTCATGTCTGACTCTTCATGACCCCATGGACTGCAGCCTGCCAGGCTCCTCCATCCATGGGATTTTCCAGGCAAGAGTACTGGAGTGGGTTGGGTGAAAGTTGGTGTTAAATGATTACCCTTTCTCCCAAATCACCAAAGTTTCTAAAGAAGTGAAATAAAAAACTCATTCTTAGAGTTAGAACTTGACAAGGATATTACATCCTACCCAAGGAACCAAAACTACTAAGCAAGAGGCACCCTACTCTTTCAAGTCTCCTGGGTGAGCATGTAGTAAAGGCCTTCATTCTCCATTTCCCTCAAGCTTTTCTTTCTTAAAGGAGTTGTGTTGTGATAGAGAACCCTTCAAAGCCTGGAACTGTGGTCTCTTCTTGTATCAGTGTTCTTATGTTGTTGTAACAAGAATATCATTTACTGGATGACTTAAAACAACAGAAATTTATTTCTTACAGTTTGGAGGCTACGAAGTCCAAGATCCATATGTCAGCAGATTTGGGGACTGGTGAAGATCCACTTTTTGGTTTGCAGATGGTCATCTTCTCACTGTGCCCTCACATGATGAAGAGAGAGCATCTCTCTGGTGTCTCTAATAAGGGCATGAATCCCATTCATGAAGGCTCCATCTTTGTGACCTAGTTCAGTTCAGTTCAGTTGCTCAATCCTGTCTGACTCTTTGCGATCCCATGGACTACAGCATGCCAGGCTTCCCTGCCCATCACCAACTCCCAGAGCTTCCTGAAACTCATGTCCATTGAGACAGTGATGTCATCGAACCATCTCATTCTCTGTCATCCCCTTCTCCTCCCACCTTCAATCATTCCCGGCATCAGGGTGTTTTCCAATGAGTCACTTCCCATCAGGTGGCCAAAGTATTGAAATTTCAGCTTCAGCATCAGTTAAGTTCAGTTCAGTCGCTCAGTCCTGTGTGACTCATTGTAACCCCATGAACTGCAGCATGCCAGGTCTCCCTGTCCATCACCAGCTCCCAGAGTGCACCCAAACCCATGTCCATTGAGTTTGGTGATGCCATCCAGCCATCTTATTCTCTATTGTCCCCTTCTCCTCCTGGCCTCAATCTTTCCCAGCATCAGGATATTTTCAAATGAGTTAGCTCTTCGCATCAACTGGCCAAAGTATTGGAGTTTCAACTTCAGCATCAGTACTTCTAGTGAACACCCAGGACTGATCTCCTTTAGGATGGACTGGTTGGATCTCCTTGCAGTCCAAGGGACTCTCAAGAGTCTTCTCCAATACCACAGTTCAAAAGCATCAATTTGGCTCTCAGCTTTCTTTATAGTCCAACTCTCACATCCATACATGACTACTGGAAAAACCATAGCTTTGACTAGATGGCCTTTTGTTGGCAAAGTAATGTCTCTGCTTTTGAATATACTATCTAGGTTGGTCATAACTTTTCTTCCAAGGAGCAAGCGTCTTTTAATTCCACAGCTGCAGTCACCATCTGCAGTGATGTTGGAGCCCCCCAAAATAAAGTCTGTCACTGTTTCCACTGTTTCCCCATCTATTCATCATGAGGTGATGGGACCAGATGCCATGATCTTAGTTTTCTGAGTGTTGAGTTGTAAGCCAACTCTTTCATGACTTAATCACCTCCCAACGGCCCAACTCTCAATACCGTCACACTTCAACATATGAGTTTATGGGTCAGGCACAAACCTTCAGTCCATAGCACCTATGTCAGTAAAGGAGATAGACACATGCTTTCCTGGGTTTCCTGTCACTCTGATTGCTTTAAATCTTCTGAGGTTTTCCATAAAAAAGTACTGGATGCTGGTTCCAGTCATCATACTACCCTTCTCCTCACTTCTGCACTCAGTGTGTACTCTTTACAGCTTTGTTGTTGTTCCAGCACTCAGTCATGTCCAACTCTGTGTGACCCCATGGACTGCAGCAAGCCAGGCTTCACTGTCTTTCACCATCTTCTGGAGCTTGTTCAAACTCATGTCCATGGAGTAAGTCATGCCGTCCAATCATCTCATCCTCTGTCATCCCCTCTCCTCCTGCCTTTGATCTTTCCCAGTATCAGGGTATTTTTCAATGAGTTGGCTCTTTGTATCAGGTGCCCAAAGTAGTGGAGATTCAGCTTCAGCATCAGTCCTTCTAACGAATAACCAGGATTGATTTCCTTTAGGATTGACTGGTTTGATCTCTTTGCTGTCCAAGGGACTCTCAAGAGTCTTTTCCAACACCACAGTTCAAAAGTATCAATTCTTCAGTGTTCAGCCTTTTTATGATCCAACTCTCACATCCATACATGACTACTGGAAATACCATAGCTTTGACTAGATGGACCTTTGTCGGCAAAGTAATATCTCTGATTTTTAATATGCTATCTAGATTTGTCAAAGCTTTTCTTTCAAGAAGCAAGCATATTTTAATTTCATAACTGCAGACACCATCCACAGTGATTTTGCAGCCTGAGAAAATAAAGTCTGTCACTGTTTCCATTTATTCCTCATCTATCTGCCATGAAGTAATGGTCCCATCCCATCCCATCTGGCATGGGACCAGATGCCATGATATTTGTTTTTTTAATTTTCAGTTTTAAACCAACTTTTTTCACTCTCATGTTTCACCTTCACCAAGTGGCTCTTTAGTTCCTCTTCAGTTTCTGCCATAAGGGTGGTGTCATCTGCATATCTGAGGTTACTGATATTTCTCCCAGCAATCTTGATTCCAGCTTGTGCTTCATCCAGCCTAGCATTTCTCATGATGTATTCTGCATATAAGCTAAATAAGCAGGGTGGCAATACACAGCCTTAACATACTCTTTTCCCAATTTGGAATCAGTCCATTATTCTATGTCTAGTTCTAACTGTTGTTTCTTGATCTGCATACAGGTTTCTCAGGAGGCTGGTAAGGTAGTCTGGTATTCCCATCTCTTAAAAATTTTCCACAGTTTTTGTTTACCATCCGCCATGGTTCTCCACACCAGAAACTGCACCCAGTGTGTGCAGCCAGTCAACTCCCAGGTATTTATTGAGTATCTTCCATGTTTGTGACATTCACTTGGATATGTGTTGGAGACATAAGGATAAAATGAAATAAGGACCCATCTACAGAAAAATTAAAGCTCAGAAGCATGCGTATAGTTATTATACAACAAATAGTTGGTTAAAATTCGTTTATCATAAAGTTCAACCAAGTAGGAATTTAACTGAAACATAAAACTTGGGTTAAGTGAACCCCAGTCCTCCCAGGTGAGGTTGGTGGGTCCTGTTGATAAGGCAGTTAAAATTGCCTTTAGCAATGCACCTCTGAGGGCTTCCCTTGTGGCTCAGCAGTAAAGAATTTACCTGCCACGGCAGGAGACTCAAGAGACATGGGTTCAATCTCTGGATCGGGAAGATCCCTTGGAGGAGGGCACAGCAACCCACTCCAGTATTCTTGCCTGGAGAGTCCCATGGACAGAGGAGCCTGGTGGGTGACTGTCTGTGGTTGCAAACAGTCGGACACAACTGAAGCAATTGAGCACAGCATAGCACAGCCCACCTCAGAAAATTCAAGTGATGGGTCTGTTCTCAGTACTTTAAAAAAAAGTAAACCAGAGCTCAGAAGAGTATTTGCATAGGACTCTGGGGACACATCGATTTCTGGATTGTCTGGGTATTTTTCAGGATTGATGCTGAATTGGAAAAGACTAATAATTGATTTGGAGTGAATATTTAGAATTTTTCAATGTCGTATTTATAACTTTCTCTGTAATTTTCCTATATTTTCAAAGCGAATTTAGAATTGGTTTTAAAAATTAAAAAAATAAAAATAAAAATAATGGATGTATATTGAAACCATGCTAGCATAAGTTTTTTAGATTTAATAAAACTCTAGAAAAATGATGAATATTATATGTAGATTTCAAACAAAAAAGTGTACTCCCAATTCATCCCCTATAAGTATTCACTATGGAAGAGTATACAGGACTAGAAGGGTATATTTTGGTCATAACCATAAGATTTTCATTTCTAAAAATAACATCATGAGACCATCTCTTTTATTATGTAAAAATTTCAGTCTCTCCTTGCTTCTCCTTACTGAATTTCCTTCCTCAAGTTCCATGTCTAAAAAGCTATCCTTCACTTTAGCCTGCCTATTCTCACCTCTCAACAGCTTTCTCTGATGAATTGCCACCTCCAAGCAGGAGAGCACAGCAGTACTTTGAAGCATGAGAAATCTGCTTGATAAATCTGCAGTTCACTATCAGACAACTTGACTGTTATTTTTTCAGTTTGGATCCCAGTGCATCTGACTGGTCTTTGTGGAGTTGAATGTTAAAACGGATGCTTCTAGGGAGAGTAAGATGGGCTATTTGCACTGGGCTCCTGGTCCCAAACAATAGCTGATCACAGAGACACAGGGATGGGACTGCAGGCAGAAAATGCCCATTGTACGGTTTTAAATTTGTATCCTGCCAAGAAAAATTACCCACACCATTGAAACAGGCAAAAGGATGAGTATGAATCCTTTAGTGCCCTGGTGAAGCACTGCCTAACAAGCCTGCTAAAAAGAGATCTGACTCTCTAAGGGAGTGTGGAGTGGGAGGTGGGGGGGGGGGTTCAAGATTGGGAACTCATATACACCTGAGATGAAAAAAAAAAAAAAAAGATCCAGACATTTACAGTTCTCTGAAACTGATAAGGTGGGCTGAATTTCTTTCCTGATTCTGAGAGACAAGACAGCCAAAGTGATACTTTCCTGGCTCTGTGGCTTAATCACCAATGAGTGTCTAATTTATTAATCTTATGTCGACCTTTCTGGATTTCCCATCGACCATAAACATCCCAAGTTTTATTTTTCTTTTTTTTTTAATTTGGATGTGTAGGGTCTTAGTTGCGGCATGTGGGATCTAAGTTCCCTGGTCAGGGATCAGATCTGGGCTCTCTGAGTTGGGAACATGGAGTTTTAATCATTGGATCCCTAGGGAAGTCCCTCATATTCTCCTTTTGAACTAGTGTTGCCATCCTTCTGTTTCTCCGTTAGTGATTCAGATGCTATATTGTGAAAGCTTTGGCACGTGTTCACTCTCTACTGTCCAAAACTGTTTTTAAGTGTTTGGGACATTATATTTTTACACTTTTTACCAATCCACAATGCCTGTACTGAACTATGACTTGATACTGTTCATCAATATCTCACTGTCCTCATGAATGACTTAATTATATGGCAGTATATGCTTATTAAAATCATTAATTTCTCTAAAGTACAGTTAAATTATGGCATAATCTTTGTGTCTCTATTTTGGTATTTATTTTTCATATAGCAGGAGTTTCAAAAAATGAAAGAGGCCTCACTTGACTTCTGAGAAGTCCTGGTTGGTCATCACCTTCTGAAATGTGCTAGAAAAATGTGAGAAAGTCTCTCCTTGTTGCTAAATTGTCAATGGAATTTTAAAGATGTATTGAACATTGAGAAATATCAACACACACCCCTCTTTTCTTCCTGAAATAAGAATTTAAGGATGTCCCAAGGGGAAGGAAACCTTTCCCCCTTTCCCTTTGATTTTGTTTTTCTTTTTATGTCTCCTTCACAGTCTGGGTACCATTAACACCTGACATCAAAGTCACAGGCATGACCTTCCTCAAAGAAATTCTAGAGAAAATTGCTTTTCAAAAATGGCCAGTTACAGCCGTAGAATTTTGGGAACCTGAAGGTAGAATACAGAGATTAGAGACTGCCTTCCAGGGCTGCTTAGGTAATACTGATCTCTGTGTTCTTGGCAGAAGCCCCCTGGATCCATGAAGCACATCACCTGTGTATAACAACAGCTCTGGATCTGGGGCTCAGGAAAATCACAAATTCAGCATGTCCAACGATGAACTCACAATGCACTCTTTCTCATCTCCCCCATCTCAGTCAAGAATCGTATTTTCAGAATCTTTCAGATCTTTCAAATCTTGAAGTCAATTTTAAAATCTCTTCCTCTTATGATGGAATCCAGCCAAGTTTCACTGATTCTACCACCAAAATATCCCTTGAATTCATCCACACATCCCATGTCCATTGCCTGCAGCTAACGTGACACAATACTATTTCTCCCCTGAATGATTGCCATAGATTCCATCACTCATAGGCCCACACCCATCGTTACCTTTCTTCAGTTTCAGTAAATACAACAAATAGCAGTCCGTCAGCTCACTGCTGCTCCCTTAGAATGAATTCAACCTGTGACTTAGCCTACGAGGCTCCTGATGACTGGTGCCCACTTCTCTCTCCAAGATATCCTTGCACGTATTCTTCTCCCCTTTATGCTATCATCTCTGTCTGCACTGGCCTTCCTTCAATTTTTGATATGTCAGGCCCCATACTGCCTCAGGATCTTTCCCATGCTGAGAACACTCTCTTCTCTCCTTGGCACCTCAGAGGTGACTTCCTGACCCCTAGGTGAGTCAGACACTGTTACAAGTTCTCACTTCACTTCATGTTTCTCTATCAAACAGTTTTCCACATAGGGAATTGTAGCAGTATCTTAAGTGTTTGAATATTCAATGTGTGATTGATATGTGGAAGTATATATATATATACATTTCTCTTTCCCTTTCTGTGTGTTTGTGCAAGGATGATTCTAGATCTGTGTGAAAATCTACCTCTTTCTCCACACTCTTTCCACCATGTGGACACCAGGGAATTCTTTCTCAAGACCAAGGGCACTGCACCATTGAGAGTGGGGAAACATGCCTTCTGTCAAAAGGGAGGGGCCATATGTATATCTATGACTGATTTATGTTGATGTATGGCAGAAACCAACACAGCATTTATTGTAAAGCAATTATCCTCCGATTAAAAATTAATTAATTAAAAAAGTAAATGGTTTGGGAACAGGTCTCACAGGAACTTCAGCTTCTCCTGATGAGTGAGGTGCTACGGGAAGACAGGTAGGGGTTTTGAGCTAAAACATTAGGAGACCAAGGCAGAACTTATGACACTTGAGGTGGGAGTAGGTTGGTGAAGAGAAAGAGACGTTTCTGCCTCTGATGACTTCGTGTGTACTTCCTGTGAGGAGCCTGGTCCAGATTAGTCCTCTGGTGAGTGGATCTGCTGCTAGGAGGTGGTCTAGCAAGCCTACCAGGTAGCCTTCATACAAGTGGCGATTCCCAGTCACCTGCAATGAGGCCACTGTCTGTCAGAGCATCTGAGAACCCAAGGGGACCTCTGGGACCCTGTAGGGAATAAGAAAGAGTTATAGACTTCGGGAGAATCTGAAATTTTAAAGACGTATGGAGCACTCCACACTGATCTAGAGCGCCTCCTACTGTATTCTCTGGTAACGCTATGCCTAATACTCAGATGTCTTCCACTTTCATCCCAGTGAATTGCAACTTCCAGAGAGCTGGGATTGTCTCCGGATCACTGCATATACTCAAGTTAGACAGTAACAAGACAAAAGGCTTGTTCAAGTCTTCCAAGGGAAATGAGGAGACTAAGCCATGTAAATGATTCTTAAGGTGAATATAACCTCAGAAAATGCCCCTAATTTTAAAAGAAACTGGTTTAGAATCCCAATGTGGACATTGGTAAAAAGAAAATGAGAGTGCTCTGGCTGAGTCAGGCATAAACATTTGACCTTCAGCATCTGAATAGACCCCTGACTTCCTTGCTCCTTTCTCAAGGCATGCCTTGCTGGGCTGCTTGGAACACCACTCAGCAACCCAGGGCTGGATCATTCGTTATGAATCTGTTCTTCAGTTGCACAGAATTTGCCAGTTACAGCATGCTTTCTTATTGTTGTTCACACTAAACTAGTGACCTGAAAATGTATTCTATCCTAAGACTCTCGGAAATTTGTGACCTAAGAAAATTGTAAGCTTAAAGGGTCTTAAGGATATTCTTGATGTCGAAAGCTGAAATTTCTGGTTCCCTAAAAAGCTTCCTTAATACCCTGTGATGAGCTGCTTTTGGTGTTTCAAGGAAATAAAGCAAGGTTGTCCATGCCTGAGGGTCTGTCTCCTATGTTTTAGGCAGTCAGAAAAGACTAACTCAGCCAATTTCTGCTTTGGACAGAGAGGTGTGTCTGATTTCTTTGATTAGTTATCACATTAGACGCACTGGCTTCATCTTAAATCTCCAGCCCCCTCTTACTTACATGTCAAGAATGAGTGTGGGATCCCCATTCTGCCAAATCTGGACTCCATCTGCTCACTTCTCCACACTGCTTCCATCACACCATCATTGCCACATGTGTACTGACCCAAAGCAAACCCTGCTGTACTCCACCAAGACCTGTCAATACCCTGCTCTCCTCCCCTCCTCCGCACTCTAAATCACTGGCTGTCAGACTTAGGGGACTGTCCTCACTTAACAGAGATGACATTGTTTAGATTGCATTTCCTAACATGATGGTGCCAGATTTTCAGCACAAAGCCAGCCCTTATGACAGACATGCAAATTAGCTTAGATCCAAAGGCCCAGGATCTGAAAGAAATTTAGGGTGATTAGAGCTAATCACTTGTAGGAGAACATATTTTATATTGAAAATACAACTCATGGCTCTAGGATGGGCAATTTGGCCAACATCTTCTCCTCTTAGTGCAGCTGACTGAGAGCAGTGCCTGAACCCTGCCACTCTAAACTCAATAGGATGCGTGGAAAGAGGCCTACATTCTTTAAACTTCAAGAGAAAGCTGAATCTTCATGGGCAAAGATGGGCATGATTTTAAACTTCAATTTAATATTTGATAGACCCTTGAAAAATATCACCTGTGCTTTTTTTCATGAAAAAATGATTATGTTAATCTCTAGCTGTGCTCTGAAAATATTTGTCTGACAAAAGACCAGTCAATACTAAAGGAAATCAACCCTGAATATTCACTGGAAGGACTGATGCTAAAGCTGAAGCACCAATATTTTGGACCAATTCACTGGAAAAGATTGATGCTGGGAAAGATTGAGGGCAGGAAGAGAAAGGGGCAACTGAGGATGGGATCACTGATTCAATGGACACGAATCTGAGCAAACTCCAAGAGACAGTGAAGGACAGGGACCCAAGGAAGGACTGGCATGCAATAGTCCATGGGGTAGCAAAGAGTCAGACATGACTTGGCAGCTGAACAACAGATATAATTTGATGGATCTCCATGAAAATAATTGCTATAGACTCTAATTACTTTTATCAAAAATGATGACTTCCAAATTCTCTTAGAGAGGGGAATACTGTCTCAGTCAACCATCTAAAGCCACTCCCTATCATAGTCCCCTACCTTCCCTATTTCTGTGTTTTCTCCAGATGAATTACATGCATGGGGAAATTCAGGCTTGCAGCTGCTAAGCTGTGAGGCCAACAGTGGAACTCACATCTGTCAGTTAATTTCCAAAGGATATATATTTTGCATTCTGCTGGAATAGGTTATCTGTAACACGCTTTCTGTACCAAGATGCTACCCATTTTAATTTTTTCCTTCTCCATTTATTTCAGCCCATCAACCTACTTTCCAACCTCTCTTCATTTAGCAACTCTTTTTCCTTTCTCATATTTTTTTATCTTCTAAGGTTTTTTTTTTTTAATTTTTTGGAATAAAGCTGATTTAAAATGCTGTGTTAGTTTCTGCTATACAGCAAAGTGAATCAGTTATACACATTCATATATCCATTCATTTTTAGATTATTTTCCCATATATATCATTACAGCGTATTGAGTAGAGATCCCTGCAGCTTTTTTTGTCTGTCTCCTTCCATTCATATTTTACAATGGCAGAAAAAGCCAGAGTGAAAAAGAATTGACTAGAGGATTGGCATGTAAATATGATTATATTTATTCTCCATCAATTGCACTAGATATTCAAGGATACCATAAGCTTTCCAAACAAGTCCCCTCATATAAATTTGCTTGTCATAAAACAATTGCCTAATTT
This sequence comes from Neotragus moschatus, assembly GCA_006410615.1. NCBI lineage: Eukaryota > Metazoa > Chordata > Mammalia > Artiodactyla > Bovidae > Neotragus > Neotragus moschatus. The sequence continues at coordinate 1,813,508 of SJYA01001365.1, read as the reverse complement.
CCTGGGGCAATGTTATTCTTTTGGGGGACTAATACTCCACCTTAGTTTATTTTGCTATAAAACTTTATTTAATTTGGCTCAAGTAATTAGGAAAGTCCCATAAAGCCCTTGTATTGGAGGAAAACAGAAATAAATTTTTTGTAGGGGAGAGGGGATCTATAAACAAAAAAATGTGCTAAGCCACTGGCAGTGCCAACCAGGGACGTGTCTAATCTGCTTTAAAGAACAAATGTTTGAAGAACCATGGCATATGCATCATTTATATGTTAATAAGTTCTTCTCAAATATTTGTTATTCAAATAAAATTCTCAAATATTGCCATAACTTGAACTACATATACAGTTTCATTAATTTTTTTTATATTTACTCTCTCATTTTTAAAATTGTAGACATTTTTAATTGAAATATAGTTACAAGGTGTTAGTTTCAGGTGTACAAAAAGGAATTCAAATACACACACACACACACATATATATGTATATATATATATATATATACTTTTTCAACCATTTTCCATTACAAGCTATTACAAGATAGTGGATGTAGTTCCCTGTGCCATAGAGTAGATCCTTATTGTTTATCTATTTTATATGTATATGTGTGTGTGTGTGTGTGTGTGTGTGTGTATATATATATATATATATATATATTATTGGGTTTATGTTAATTCCCAATTACTAATTTATCTCTCATTTTTACACAAATAAGTATATGTTCAAACCACTTCATCTCATCAGATAGATGGAAAACAAGATTCAGTCCATAAATAGAATCTTTCAGTGAACATTATTCAAAGGAAATAGCACAAATTATCTATCTGTCTAGATATGGCCTGCTAAAGACTCTTAGTCTATGCTTTATTGTCCCTCTGTTTTTAAAGGAGACTAGCAAGGGTTAAAAACTGTTGATCAAATCATAGTCCTGCATTAAGTCTATCTCCTTTGGGGAATCAGAATATATGAAGAGACTTGCAAATGGAACAAGTTTTTGCTATGCAATTTTATATTCTTTAATGTATGCCCTTAGAACTCCCATTAGCTTTTTGTGCCATGAATGGTATATTTTCTTCACCCTTAGTCTCACTCACTGGTGTGCTTATTCACTCACTATCTCTATACGCAGTATCATCAAGTCTTCTTGTAGATATTTTATATTTAGTGAATTGCCTCACCTAAAAACCCGAGAGCCAGAGGTGAGCGTCCGAGGCTGCTTCTGTCAGAAAGCCAGCCTTTAGACCAACCCACTCCCTGCCTGGGGCTTCCCTGGTGGCTTAGATGGTAAAGAACCTGCCTGCAATGTAGGAGACCAGGGTTCAATCCTCAGGTTGGGAAGATCCCCTGGAGAAGGGAATGGCTACCCAATCCAGTAGTCTTACCTAGAGAATTTCATGGACAGACCACAGGGTCGTAAAGAGTGGGACACAAATGAGCAACTGACACACAGTCAATTGCCCAACTTGAATGTAACAAAACTTCATTCCTTTCCCTATAATTCAGATTCTTACTACTTTTTTTGCATTGATCCTCTGAGACATCTCCACTAAAAGTCAACCCATATTTGTTTCAATATAACCAACCTTAAGCCAATGAGTTCTTACCAGCCTTTCTGACACTATTCTGAATGGTGCCCACCTAGAAACTCAATAGGCCCACCATGCAACTGCCTTGTACAGTTACTTAATTTGTAGGCCCCCATTCAACAATTACCAAAATTTTGAGTGAGTTCTTCTTTTTGGAAGCCTCTTTGTTCATTTTAAAGGGTCCGTGAACCCCTCCTACAAGTGATGTCAGATTTGCTTTGCACCCGCCTTCTCAAATGATGAAAGCGAGATGTACCATTTGCTGGGCAGTTTCTCTACGATGACATGAAGATGAGTGAATGAAATTTATACAGTGAAGTTTACAGGTAGGATCCCATTTGTGAAAAGCAAAACCAGAAATAGGTCTGCATGTGAAATGATTCTTTGGGACCCCATGGGCTGTGGCCCGCTAGGCTTCTCTGCCCATGGGATTCTCCAGGCAAGAATAGTGGAGTGGGTTGCCATTTCCTCCTCCAGGGGATCTTCCTGGCCCAGGGATTGAACCCGCATCTCTAACCTCTCCTCCAATTGACAGGCGAGTTCATTACCACAAATGCCACCTGGGAAGCAGGATACTCTAGGCTGTATGTGTACCTATTTTCTGTAGTAACTAAATCTTCTGGAATCTCTAAATGTCTAGAGAGTGGAAAATTTAAGCTTGCCAATCATTGCATTTTCAGCACCCCCTTCCCTTTATCCCTGCCCCAGGTCAGCGCGGTATCTTTGTGGGTATCTAGAGTCTAACGCTCCTCCTCTCCATCATCCTTCCAAGATGGCATCTGGTGAAGTTTTTGCTAGGGATTGTGGCTGATGATGGGACAAGGGGCCAGGGTAGCCCATCCAGCTGCTGTTCTCCACTGTGCTCTGGGGGAGGAGCTCTGTCCCAATTATTACTACACACAAGCTTCCTCTCTGCTGAAGTCCTTGCTCCCAAGGACCTCCATGAGGACCAGGATTTTGGTCTGTTCTGCTCATTGCTGCCTCTCTGGCACCTTCGAAGAGTCATGTCAGGCACACAGTTGGTGCAGGAGAATCACTTTTAGAGTAAACACATGAATGTAATTGGTTCCTCTTGTTCTGTGACCCTGAACTACATAGTTACCACTGAGGCCTTGACCTTGGTAGCCTCCCTGCCTACTCCCAGACCTGTGCCAGCCTGTAGATGTCTAAGTCTCTCCCTTCACCTTGGAGGCCCACATATAAATTTCCCTCTTCCTGCAAACTCAGACCCAGAACCATGTATAGAAAAGGACACTGGAAAGTGTACTCTCTGAGTCCCTCCTGTAGCTCAGAGAAAACTCAGAAGAGTAAAGTGGTGATGCCAAGTCGATAAGAGACTGTCCAGCATTCCTTGCTTAAAAATTTAGAAAAGCTTTCCTATCTTGCCAGACTATTGTCTTTCTGCAGGGTCAGAGATCTTATTTTCATGTAACAGAAGGGGAACACTGACCCAGCTCTTTTACTTCCTCTCGCTAGAAACATAATTCTCCCCAAGGTGAAGGTATGCCTCCAACGGAAAAGGAAATGGGTTATGTTCAAGGCAATGCAAGAAAGAAAGACAGGTTTGTAAGTGAATTAGCCAACAACTCATGTATCTATGGGCATATCCTTCTCATGAATACAAAGTAAAGCTTAAAATACTACTTTTTGAACACTAGTACCTGGGGTGCGGGAGCGGAATGGGCTTAGCATATCTGTTACTTGGACCTTATTGTTGCACGCATGTGTGCTCATTTGCTCAGTCGTGTCCGACTCTTAGCAACCTCATGAACTATATCCCTCCAGGCTCCTCTGTCCATGGGATTTCCCAGGCAAGAATACTGGAGTGGGCTGCCATTTCCCTCTTCAGGGGATCTTCCCCACCCAGGGATTGAACCTATGTCTCTTGTGGCTCTTGCATCGCAGGCATATTCTTTACCACTGTGCCACTTGTTACGCACATCTTTATGTCTGAATGGCTGCAATGAACATTGTTATCTTCAAAATCTTTTTTTTTTTAATTTTTTATTTATTTATTTTTCATCTCAGGTGTACATGAGTTCCCAATTTTGAACCCCCCCCCGCCCACTCTTCAAAATCTTGATAAGTGTAAAAATGTTCTAAGAGTGAAAAATTAACTGCTTGGATCTTCTTCAAAGTTGTATGTGTCTGTATGTTTAAGTGTAAAAGTACTGAGAACCCTTGGGTGGGTGAAAATCACTGGGGAATTGAAAATCCCAAAGGCCTAGGTCCTATCTCAGGAGAACGTACTTAGGGTGATCCTCATGCCCAATGGGCACTGAGACCCACCCTGCAGTGTGGATGGTGGTGACAGGGATGTTCTGGGGTCAGCGTGCAGGAGGCCCCAAGGAGTCCTCCGGGAAGACTTTTGAGGCTTACAATTTTGCAGCATGGACTAGAGAGGTGGAGTGATTACAACACAATTCTATTACTCCATGTGTTCTGCAGGTCAGCTGGAGTAGGCAGTGACAAGCAAGCCAAGAATTCGAGAGTCATTTTAACAGAATCTCAATAAGATTCTAATATTTCAGGCCCCCTTGACACTGACACCATGAGTTTCAGTAATGAAAGGAAATAGGGATAGTGGCTTTGAAATCATAAACACACAGGGTTGGGATGACTTATGAGAGCAAAGGCTGGCAAGAACAGCCCCTTGGAGGTGATCAGCAGAAATGCGGTCATAAAAGCAACTCAGACATGAGTACCTTTGGCACGGGCATCGGCAGGTGGATATTGCAGCCTCTGGTGCATCTTAGGGACAGGAAACCTAAGCTAACCTGCAGTGAGAAGAGCTAGCTGGTCCACAGAGCATCTGTGAGGTCCATCCTGGGAACTTTCCAGAAGTATTTGTCAGGAATTTGAGGTGGCAACTGAGCTAGAAAAATACTGTTTGTCTGATCATTAGTCTGATTCTTTCTTGGGCTCTTTTCTGAAAAAAGAAAAAAAAAATTGCACAAATAGCCAATCAGGATTTCCCTGGTGGTAGAGTGGCACCCCACTCCAGTACTCCTGCCTGGAAAACCCCATGGATGGAGGAGCCTGGTAGGCTGCAGTCCGTGGGGTCACTAGGAGTTAGACACGACTGAGTGACTTCACTTTCACTTTTCACTTTATGCATTGGAGAAGGAAATGGCAACCCCCTTCAGTGTTCTTGCCTGGAGAATCCCAGGGATGAGGGAGCCTGGTGGGCTGCCGTCTATGGGATCACACAGAGTCGGACACGACTGAAGCGACTTCGCAATAGCAGCAGCAGCAGAGTGGTTAAAAATCCACTTGCCAGTGCAGGGGACACGGGTTCAGATCCTGATCTGGGAGGATCTCACATGCCACAGGGCAATAAGCCCGTGTGCCACCACTGAGCCTGCACTCTGAGGCCTGTGCTCCAAAAGTAGAGAGTAACCCTTACTCGCTGCAACTAGAGAAAGCTCACCAGTGGCAAAGAAGACCCAGTGCAGCCAAAAATAACGAAACAAATAGGCAAGTAAATTCTTAAAAAAGACATTTAAAAGAGGGCCAATCGCCCTGCACCAGGACAAGCTGAGTGTCAGGAAGGCTTCACTGAGGAGGTGACAGGAAGTGTGCTCCCAGGTGGGCCCACACAACACAGGGTTTGGGCGGAAATTGTCACTACCTACTGCTGCCCAATGTGGCCAAGGAATCTCCATCAAGGCCTGCTTTCTTGGACTTCACCCACTGGCCTACATGTCTGTATGTTCCTTGGTGACATGGGGAATCTCTGCTTAGTGTATTGTCTGGGAATGTATTTGTGGTTGCATCTGAGTAGAATTTCCAGTTACCAACTTGTAGCAGCCAGAAAAGAATGTCACCAGCTCTGCTCCAAACATGAGGTTCAAAGCCCCAAATACTTAAAAAAGAAATCTGGTGTTCTCTTCTACCTTGACTTTTTTCTCTCTAATTTTTTCCCAATGTTGCCCTTTGGTTCTTATTTCTTTTTTCTTATTTGTGGAAGACCATTTCCCTCAGGCTCTATGTCTTCTGTCAGCAAGACCCAGGCTAACTTATGAGATTCATGTGGCAGCTTCTTTGTCAATGAAAAACAAGTGAAGTAAATGTGATTATGCTCAGAAGACCAAAGAATCATCCTACTGTCTCATTTTTGTGGTCCTGTATTTCAACCTCTCTGAAGAAAAATTCAGAGTTAAAAGGAAAAATCGAAAATATCAACTTACCTTTTCCTCTGCTTCTGCACATTCAGTGACCTTTGCAGCGAGAAACAAACCAGAGCGTCGCTTGCCAAGACATATGTTTAAAATATAGATATATTTCAATAAAACTTAGTTGGACATGACTGAGTGACCAAACTGAACTGAACACATACAAACTATACATTTTAGAGGTATAGTTTAAGTGAATAAATAAACAAAGTTGTAAAAACAACTAGTTTACCTGTTCTACTAAAGAAATAGTCTTAATATAATGATGATACAATTATGCTCTTCATAAAACTTTTAGGAATTTACCAAAAGTATTAATTTATCACATACAGAAAATAAATGAAGTCTGAGAATAAGACCCTAAGATCAGAGTTGTATAACAAGCATCTCCTTTCATTCCTTTTTAGACTTCTTTGGGACTCTTGGTATAACCTCAGATAAGACTTCAAGTAGACTTGAAACACTGTTCAAGTAGCCTCTGGTCCACCATCTCAGCCTTGCTCTCAGGCAGCCTAGCCTTACTCTGCCATGAGGGTCAGTTTTATGCATCTGAAATGGTCAAAAGGAAAGCTGCTTTTCACTCAGCTAGCTTGTCCTTCTTGGAGCAGTTTGGATATTGCTGGATCATAAGCCCTGCCTTCCCCATCCTGGCCTCCTCTCTGTAGAGCCTAGTGAGCCTCCCTTGAGCTGCTCAAAGATTAGACCTCATTTTCCCTTATGTCACACAGGCTCTTCTCCTGAAGGATCTATACAAATCAGTAAAGGAAAGCAAGACACATAAACTTACCCTGGCATAGAAACATGGGACAATTGACATGGGCCCCTGGCCTAACCAGGCTTCCCTGGTGGCTCAGATGGTAAAGAATCTGCCTGCAATGCAGGAGACCCAGGTTTGATCCCTGGGTTGGGAAGATCCCCTGGAGAAGGGAATGCCTACCCACTCCAGTATTCTCACCTAGAGAATTCCATGAGCAGGGGAGCCTGGCAGGATATAGTTCATGGACTCGCAAACAGTCGGACATGATTGAGAAATTACCGATTTCATTTTTCACTTTTACTTCCTGGCCTAAATAAAAGAGTAAGGAGAATAAGGAGATACGAATTTTACCTAAGGTTAAAAACAATCCTGAGCACTGCCCCTTTACAGCTTCATCAGATCCAGGCCTTGTGGTCCTTGGAGGTGAAGGCATAGTGACATTTTGCAGCTTGGAGGAATATTTGTGGGTCGACAAGCAGACCCAATAATTGCATTCTACCCATGACATTTTCTTGAGCAGAATTCTAATAGACATCAATCTCTTCCAAAGAAGTTTTCTGAGGAAACTCCAGTATAAATATCAATCTACTTGGGAATATCCATAGACCAAGAAATGAAAAAAAGATGAAGAGGGAGACCAGGTCAAAATAATGTAGGGATTTGTTAATAAGAGTGTGAGGAGAGGTAAGGTCAGCTGATGAGGTCAACTGAGCTTTGGCCTTGGGCTGAATGTTCACTGGTTGGGGGTGGATGTAGGAGTGTGGATCCAGGTGGGAGATGGTGCCTTGTTCTGAGGTGCAGTGTCAAGTCATGTCCATAACAGAGTGACAGGTACATCTTTCATGGATTAGGGGAATAGGTGGAGAAAGTCCCCAAAGTACAAAGAAGGGTTGGTTCAATATGGAAACCCTCAACTTTCCCCATCAAGGAGTCAGGTTACTCTGTTTCTCTGGGGTACACATGAGACAGAAAGATGTGCATTAAAAACATTGGTTTAAAGAACTAGAAAGACATTAGAAATAGGAAGGAAGAATAGACCCTGACACCCCTTTGAACTGACTATCAATAACAAAGCAAACTGAACTTTCTGGATCTGCTTTGAATCTTAATGGGCAGGAGAAAGTAAAAGTGAAGAATGGGAATTCATAGCAGGGGATACATGAGCACCGATGCACGATACAAAGCATGGCATTAATATGAGCATCCTTTCTTGGGCCATGTTGTCTTGTTTTATATACATGAAGGAATATCCACAGAGGCTTCATCTGTCCATTCATAAACTTGTTGCCACTATGTGGTTATCTCCACAGAGCTCTGAAATCTTTAACTATGGTCTCCTACCTTGAGAGTTCCAAGGATGCAAATCTTTGAAATTCCTAGGAGTCTGGCTGTCTTGATAGTGAGTTGTTGACTTGCCACCTCTGGTCCTAGTTTTCTGAGGACCAGAGTGAAAATGTGAGCCGGCTCAGATGACCTTTCCTATGAATGCCCTGTGATTTTTCTAAGACAGGAAATGAAAGCCTGTGAGAAACTGGTAAACATCTCTTCAAGCATGTCCTGTCTGCCTGGACTCAGAAGCCCTTTCTCTGTGCCTTCATCGTGTGGCTCACCTGTGACACATCTGAAGTTTCTGCTGATGGCCCTGCTCACACGTAGGCTCGGTTTCCTGTCTCCAGGAAGGAAAAAGAAGTACGATCAAATGTAGTTAAAAAGAGCAGTGTAACTGCTTTACAACCTGAAGAAGACCATGGCAACCCACCCCAGGATTCTTGCCTGGAGAATCCCACAGAGGAGCTGGCAGGCTACAGTCCATAGGGTTGCAAATCTAGGTTTGTAGATCCAACCAGTCCATTCTGAAGGAGATCAGCCCTGGGATTTCTTTGGAAAGAATAATGCTAAAGCTGAAACTCCAGTACTTTGGCCACCTCATGCGAAGAGTTGACTCATTGGAAAAGACTCTGATGCTGGGAGGGATTGGGGGCAGGAGGAGAAGGGGACGACAGAAGATAAGATGGCTGGAGGGCATCACAGACTCAATGAATGTGAGTCTGAGTGAACTCCGGGAGTTGGTGATGGACAGGGAGGCCTGGCGTGCTGTGATTCATGGGGTCGCAAAGAGTCAGACATGACTGAGTGACTGAACTGAATTGAACTGAAGAAACTTGGCACACACAACTACTACATATGAAACAGGTAAGGACCTACTGCACAGCACAGGGAACTATACCCAATATTTTATTATAACCTATAAGGAAAAAGAATATGAAAAGTAACATATATGTGTGTGTGTGTGTGTGTGTGTGTGTGTGTGTGTGTGTGTATGGTCTTCCCTGGTAGCTCAGCTAGTAAAGAATCTGCCTGCAATGCAGAAGACCCCAGTTCAATTCCTGGGTTGGGAAGATCTTTTGGAGAAGGGATAGGCTACCCACTCCAGTATTCTCGGGCTTCCCTGGTGACTCATATGGTAAAGAATCCACCTGCAATATGGGAGACTTGGGTTCAATCCCTGGGTTGGGAAAATCCCCAGGAGGAGGGCATGGCAACCCACTCCAGGATTCTTGCCTGGAGAATCCCCATGGACAGAGGAGCCTGGTGGGCTTCTGTTCATGGGGTCACAAAGAGTCAGACATGACTGAGTGACTAAGCGCAGCTCAGCATATATATAATATATGTGTATAATTGAATCACTTTGCATACTTCAATTTAAAAAAAAAGAATGGTGTAAAAACTTTTCCTGGGACCTGGAAATCTAGATTGTCATCCCAGCCCTACCATCTGGTTGTGAACCCTTAAGCAAATCACTTCACTTCCCAAGGTTTGAAGTTTCTTGTCTTTAGAATGGAGAGGTAGGACTAGTGTCCTAGGACTTCTTCAGCTCTTAGATGGTAAGATCCTTTTAAATATAAATTTTCATTTTTTAGGATATACGAATAGATTACACATCTAACACCTTTGTGCCTACCTCCTTTTATGAAACACCAAAAATTACCAATGCTTCTTTATTGGTAATTCCTTTGTATCAAATTCTTTGATTTCAATCCCCTTCCCCCACCTCAGAGGGAATACTATTCTGAATATAGTATTTATTATCCTTTGCAAGTCTTTACACGCTTTAATTATATACATTTTTGCCCCTCAGCAATATATGGTACTGTTATGCATTTTTTAAACTTGATGTATGTAAATGTAGTCAAGTCTATGTGTATTCTTTGGCAAATGAAATTTTCTGCTCAAAATTATATGTATGAGAGTCATATATGCTGGCATCTGTTGTTTTATTTTTTAAATTTTCTTTGTTATGAAATATCATCTTAAGAATATACAGAATATTTGTATTGATTCTCCAGCTGTTCAGCATTTAGGTTGTTTTCCATTGTTTACTATTATGAACACCTGTATTTTGGCATATGTAGCCTTGTATGCAAAGATACGTTCTTAGGGTATATACCTACATGTGTGACCGCTGGTCTCAAGAGGTGTGCACGTACAACTTTATTAAACTACTTTGCCAAATTGTTCTCTAAAGTAGTTGTGTTAATTTATATCCCTACCAGCAGGATATTAGAGTATGTGAATCTAGAAAGTGAGGCCTTGCAATGGTTTCTCCTGATAAAACAGTGTGGTCTTCCCTTCACAGGTGGTGAAACATTTTGTCTAATTTATAGGTGACAATGATGGAAAATTCAAAATTATTAATATGGTTCATTTATTCCACAAATATTCTTGAGCATCTGCTACATACCTGGCCCTGAAAAGTGCTGGGTATCAAGAGTCCCTCCCTCATGGAACTAACCACACATGCATTTATTAAATGTCTCTTTTTGTGCAAGGAGTTTATTATCTACTTCTCTCATTTAATAATTGCCATAGACATAGACTGGCAAGTAAAATATTGCCAATTCCATTTTTCAAATGGAGAAACTGAGGCACAGCAAAAGCACATAGCTAAGAGATGGGATCAGAGCCCTGGTGTGACTGTAAATGTCCTGTCCATTCCCCTGTTTTTTCCTTCCCTGCTGGTTGTCTGAAATCCTCTACACGGGCAGAGAAAGCCCATCCATGTGTGTGGTTCATCCCGAGATCCAGTGTGGATGAACTGCAAAGCATGTACCTACACTCCAGACTCAGAAACCTGGAACTCCCCGAGGATGAACTGGTCTCTCAAGCTCTCATATCGGGAAATATTTAGAAACTCCAGAGAAGTTCTTATATCTTCTCCCATGCTTTCTTTCTGTATCTTTGGGGAGAATTCATGTTTGATTGTAGATGTCTGGATTGTGGTCTCTGAGAAACAATAGTCGTATCCCACAGAGATATGAAACTATGCAGGTGCCAAATAATATCAAGTTATAAAAACTCCAGTCTTGAGGGTTTTTTTTTTTTTCCTTTACAACATCTTGAAAGCATTTTCTCTGTGTCAACTATGTATTCTAATCCTAAAAGAAAGATCTTGATATTTGGAATATACAATATGCCCTTTTCCCTTGGCAAGGTGTACAATTAATTCCTTATGTTCCCAAATAAAATGATGGAGCAGAGAGTGTCTCCAGGATCCCCAGAGCTTCCAGGCATACAATAAGAGTGTTTATCTTTTCATTTTCAGAAGCAATCACTGAACACCCCTGCCTGCAGGAGAGCAAGTAATGGGGATTTCTTTCAATTGTTTTCCCAAAGAGAGAGTAAATGAAGTCATCAAGCCTTCTGGTTGACCTTCAGCAGTCATTTACTATATCCATTTATCATATCTATGAGTAAACTATAATAACAAGAAAAGAACTGGCCACAGGAATAAGAATCATGGGAAAAGTTTAAGTGTTAAGAGATTAAAATTTATAAAAGGAAGAAATGGAAAATGGGAAAAGCTTCCTCATGCATCGTGCTTGCCTCAGTCTGCTTGCGTTGACCCATCTGTCCTGCGGTCCTGGCTGACTCCTCATGTTGACAGGTGGTTGTTATAGCTCTCTACCCTGGGGGAAGGGATAAAGGGGGAATCAAATTTCTGGGAGAACTCCCTCTCTATCTAAAGTCAGAAGCTGAGTAACTTCTCTGAATCAGAGCATTTTAGACAGATAGCTTGGAATTCAAAATACTGCCAGACTCCTAAGTCTCTATCCACTCCCTTCAACTTCCCATTATTGAGACCTAACTCGTTAATCAAAACAAAACAATTTTCCTCAAAGTAGAACAGACACACAAAACCAAGAGCTCGTGGGAACTGGGTCAAAGATTAACTATAGAAGTGAACTAGAGTAAAATCTTTCCTTTTCAGTGTCTCCCCATTTCCTCTGAAGATGTACATGCAGTGCCCATATCTTCAAAGAACCTCAATCGTAGGCTATTTGGTAAGAAATGATCTGTGATTGACTGGTGCCACAGTAACTGTGGATGTGACCATGCATGCAGGAGGGGCAGCTCAGAGTCTACAGTCGTGTGCCATCATCTGGCTGTACTGGGCTCAGGGAACAAATCCCAACTCCCCACCCAGGGTTGGGGGCCACTTTAATTATCTTACCCCTTTGGATTGTTCTAGAGGATACTTTTAAAACAGATTTGAAGAATCTTAATTTAGCTGTTTTCATCTTAGGCTTCCTTTCCTGAATGACCCTTAGCATATGGATTTGGATGGGAACTTCTTACATTTTATTACTACATGTGTTAAGTTTCTTTTTAACTTTAAACTTTTTATTTTGTATTGCTTTTTCATACTGATAGCTTGGAAGAAAAGCTGTGTCCAACCTGAAAGTGAAAGTCGCTGGGTCATGTCTGACTCTTCGCGACTCCAAGGATTATACAGTTCATGGAATTCTCCAGGCCAGAATACTGGAGTGGGTAGCCTTTCCCTTCTCCAGGGGATCTTCCTAACCCAGGGATCGACCCCAGGTCTCCCAGATTGCAGGAAGATTATTTACCAGCTGAGCCACAAGGGAAAGAAGCCCAAGAATACTGGAGTGGGTAGCTTATCCCTTCTCCAGCAGATCTTCCCCACCCAGGAATCGAACTGGGGTCTCCTGCTTTGCAGGTGGATTCTTTACCAACTGATCTATCAGGAAAGCCAGTGACCAACCTAGACAGCATATTAAAAAACAGAGACATCATTTTGCCAGCAAAGGTCCATATAGTCAAAGCTTTGGGTTTTCCTGTAGTCATGTATGGATGTGAGAGTTGGACCATAAAGAAGGCTGAACACCGAAAAATTGATGTTTTTGAACTGTGGTGCTGGTAAAGACTCTTAAGAGTCCCTTGGACAGCAAGGAGATCAAACCAGTCAATCCTAAAGGAAATCAACCCTAAATATCCATTGGAAGGACTGATGCTGAAGCTGAAGCTCCAATACTTTGGACACCTGATGTGAAGAGGAGACTCATTGGAAAAGACCCTGATGCTGGGAAAGAAGGCAGGAGGAGAAGGGGATGACAGAGGATGAGATGGTTGGATGGTATCACTGACTTGATTGACATGAATTTTGGCAAGCACCAGGAGATGGTGAAGGACAAGAAAGCCTTGTGGGCTGCAGTCCATGGGTCACAAAGGGTTGGACATGACTGAGCAACTGAACAGCAATTTTGTATTGGGGTATAGCTGATTAACAATGTTATATTGCCCAAATATCTTTTTTCATGGAGTGTGAGAAGAGTGGGCAATGGGAAGAAATTAGGACTGTAGTTGGGATAAACATTTTAAGGCACAAGTCTTCTCTGGGCCATTCAAAACATAGATGAGACTACTGAATTTCCCTCTAAACAAGGCTGACCCTAGTTCTATCACTTTTTGGGAAAATGGCCTGTTTTCCCAGATGCCCAACATTTTTCAAGATGTCAGGTAAGAGCTGCACATATTTTTTTCATAGTATATCTGATTTTTACATATAGGAAAAAGAAAAACTTAATTAATGACTGTGATGGACAGATTCTGTGATACATTGCTCAAGTGCCCCTTTAAAGAAGAATTTTTGCCCCCNCCATTGATCAGAGGTTCCAACAACCCACTCCTTGGTTTTGGCTAATTTGGTAAAGCAGCTCACAGAACTCAGAGAAAACTTTTACTTACTAGATCACTGGTTGTTATAAAAGGATATAACTCAGGAACAGTCAGATAGAAGAGACGCATAGATCCAGGTATGGGGAAAGGTCAAAGAGCTTCCATGTCCCGTCTATGAGAGCCACACCCAGATCTCTAGATGTTCATTAACCAAGAAGCTCTCTAAATCCCATCCTTTGGGTTTTTATGGAGGCTGCATTACATAGGCATCATTGGCCATCGGCCATTGACTATACTTCCAGCCCCTCTTCCCTCCATGGAGGTCAGAAGAGGAGACTGAAAGTTTCAACCTTCTAATCACATGATTGGTTCTCCTGGCAATTAATCTACCTCCTTGCAAGTGAAAGTGAAGTTGCTCAGTTGTGTCTGACTCTTTGTGACCCCATGGACTGTAGCTTACCAGGCTCCTCTGTCCATGGTTTTTACCAGTCAAGAGTACTGGAGTGGGTTGCCATTTCCTTCTCCAGGGAATTTTCCCAACCCAGGGATTGCAGGCAGACACTATATTGTCTGAGCCACCAGGGAAGCCCAACCTACCTCCTTAGATGCTTTCTAAAAGTCACCTCATTAACAACAAAAGTACCTCTGAGCCCTTAGAAAATACCAAGGGTTTTGAGGAGCTCTGTGCCTGAAATGGGGATGAAGACCAATAATATATTTCTTGTTATAACTCACAGTATCACACTTTCCTTTTGTAATAACTTACTGAAATGTTTACTGGCTGAGCACAGATAGTCCCTCTCTCAGCCCCCAGGCTGAAGAGTTAATATTTATGCAGATGCCACAGCACCAGCCTCCAGGGATGAATGGGAAAGGCTGGCTTCTCACCACAGGTCCCAGCATTAAACTCAAGAGCTTTCTCTCCTTTCTTCCAGGACTGTGGCTGCCACCATGGCTGTTTCTACTGCTGCTGCTGCCATTCCAGTCCAGGCCACCCCTGCGATCTTCAGAGCCCTGACCAATCCCAGGTATGCTTAGGTGCACCAGGTACCCAGGCTGATTGCTTGGTGTGCATGCTGAACACTGACTGCTCTGCCTGTGGGTCTGACAGTATATGCACTGTTACCTGGGTATTTCCCCTGCATAAATACATGTCCTGTTGTTCTACTGGACTTCCCTGATAGACATAAGTTAAAAGATAAAATCATTAGGAACTTCAAGATGGTGTTCACAAAGCATTAAACCAAGCATGCAGCCCTTTAGGAGAATGGAGTCCTGTGTGACTACGTTGATTACATGCCCATGAAGCTAGCCCTGATGGCATAACTTGCTCAAAAAGTCAGTGTTCTTGGATGTCTTATGTGTTGGTGGCTGCTACACTGTCACAGGACCAAGCAGGGAAGACCACACAGAACAAAGAAGAGAAGTGCCTCCTCTTTCCACATCCCACCAGAGTCCCTCTAATGCTCTTAACAAAGCTAAATACCATGCCAGATGGGAAAGATAAAATATGGTCCAGCTCCAGCGTCACAGTGCAGGATGAAGAATGGACTTAGAGAGGTTTGCCCTGGTGGTCCAGTTGTTAGGACTCTGTGCTTCCACTGCAGAGGGCCCAAGTTTGATCCCTGGTAGGAGGAACTAAGATTCTGCATATAGCACAGTGCAGCCAAAAAGAAAATGAATTTAGAGGACTAAAGAGTTGACTTAACTCAATTTGGAAATGTGCAGAGTTTGAAAGGCTAAAGGCAAACGGAAATTTACATAAGCACTGTGTTCCAGTTGATAGTTTTGTTCCCTGAAGGTTTGGGTTATCAATTCTGACACCACTATGCATGTATATTTGGGCTGGGCAATTAAGTAGATGGTAGAAGCCAGGTTTCACACTGTTGAAGTGGGAGGTTATGAATAAGCAAGGGAACAAGGCTAGAATGCTCCATGTGGTAATAGATTAGAGTTGGAGACATCAGTATGAACCCGTGTTTGGCTCAGTATTGGAAGGACTGATGCTGAAGCTGAAGCTTCAATACCTTGGCTGTTAGATGCAAAGAGTTGACTCATTGGAAAAGACCATGATGCTGAGAAAGATCGAGGACAGGAGGAGAAGGGGGGTGACGGAGGATGAGATCATGAGATGGCATCATAGACTCAATGGATAGCAGTCTGAGCAAACTCTGGGAGACAGTGAAGGACAGGGAAGCCTGGCATGCTGCTGTCCATCAAGTCGCAAAGAGTCACACAACTGAGAGACTGAACAACAACAAAGATATACATGGTTACATATAGAAATATTTACACAGAGGAATGCATCCATATATCTCCTTGACCTGAGAGGAGAGCTGGGAAGCGAAGACCCACTAATTACAGTAAACTTATCTAGAACTCAGATCTTGGTTTCTAATGTTCTCTAATAAAGGGAATCAAGGTTTGTTGAAGAACTGGTTGATACTAGGACTGAGGCAGGAAACATTCAAAATGAGCCTGGAGTATCTAAGATGCCAAAAAATAGGAAAATGCAAAAAAACACACACCAAAACCAATCAGAAAAATGCATAGTAAAGGGGAGTTCCACTGTAATGGGAAGGAATCCAGATGCCAGCTAGTTCAGTTCAGTTCAGTCGCTCAGTCATGTCCGACTCTTTGCGACCCCATGAATCGCAGCATGCCAGGCCTCCCTGTCCATCACCAACTCCTGGAGTTCACTCAGACTCACGCCCATCAAGTCAGTGATGCCATCCAGCCATCTCATCCTCTGTCGTCCCCTTCTCCTCCTGCCCCCAATCCCTCCCAGCATCAGAGTCTTTTCCAATGAGTCATGAGGTGGCCAAAGTACTGGAGCTTCAGCTTCAGCATCATTCCTTCCAAAGAAATCCCAGGGCTGATCTCCTTCAGAATGGACTGGTTGGATCTCCTTGCAGTCCAAGGGACTCTCAAGAGTCTTCTCCAACACCACACTTGAAAAGCATTAATTCATTGGTGCTCAGCCCTCTTCACAGTCCAACTCTCAC
>SJYA01001365.1:1703384-1796969 GCA_006410615.1 Neotragus moschatus | reverse complement strand
ACTAGTTGGATCTCCTTGCAGTCCAAGGGACTCTCAAGAGTCTTCTCCAACACCACAGTTTAAAAGCATCAATTCTTTGGCGCTCAGCCTTCTTTACAGTCCAACTCTCACATCCATACATGACTACTGGAAAAACCATAGTCTTGACTAGACGGACCTTAGTTGGCAAAGTAATATCTCTGCTTTTGAGTATGCTATCTAGGTTGGTCATAACTTTTCTTCCAAGGAGTGAGTGTCTTTTGATTTCATGGCTGCAGTCACCATCTGCAGCGATTTTGGCTAAAAGAGTTCCAAATGGCCAGAGCTGGAATGATTTGAATAATAAGATAAATAATGGAGTGTTGAATTATTGTCCAAAGTATATTAATTTCTACAAGTCCATAGTGGTATAAATAAATAATTGAATAAATTAATAAGTGGGAGAAAATAGACAAATCTTCCATGCCAAAGAATTCTGAATAATGAATGTAGCTACTCCTTCACCCTCAAGGTAGTACAACATGGGAAAAGATTTATAAAAAGAGTAACTTTACAGTGGAGACTCTGACAAACATCATTGCAAGCCAGATAACCGGAGTTAGCGTCAACTCGGACAGGTCACACAAATAGCATGTACTCTTCAAATGATGTGAAGAGTGGCCCATAACTCTGTGACCTTCTTGCCCAAAGCACATTACTCCACGAATCCCAACTGAGGAATAATCTATATAATAACTGACCTCAAGGCTGTCAAAATCAACAAAAACAAAGAATGTCCAAGAAAAGACCATAATCAAGAGAAGTCTAAGGAGACTTGACTACTAAATGTTATGTGTGGTCCTGGATGGGATCCTGGGGCAGAAAAGCACATGAGGGAAACACTGGGGCAATCTGAACAAAGAACGGACTTTAGTTAATAATAATATGCTAACATTGATCCTTTAGTTGTGACAAGTATATTATGCAGATGTAGGATGTTAGTTATAGGGAGAACTGGGTGATGGATATACAGTAATTCTCTGTACTATCTTCACAATTATTCTGTAAATGTAAAACTGCTCTAAAATAATAATTTAGTTTTAAAAGAATAGATCTGATGCTGAGAGACTGAAACTTGGGAAGTGTATGACATATTAATGTCCTTCAGAGAGTATTCAGCCCTGAAAGAGGCACTGAACTATAGAAGAGACAAAATGCTTTGGTCCACTAACCTCAGCTTTGGTCCACTAACCTCAGCCAGCCTCTATCCTCAGCCATTGCAGTAAAGGCACAAAGGCACGTGTGTGAAATGTACAGATGACTGGGGATGAAGCAGGCACCTGACCCATCAGCATGTACTCCACTGATCACTGAGGTTGATCTAGCTATCTTCATGGCTGAATGTCCAACTGCCCATTATGGGGGCCAATAATGAGCTCTTAATATTGGCATGAGGCAAAATGGCCACTTGGTGTCTAGTTGTCAAGTCAACTACATTGAACCTCTGTCACCTTCTTAATCTTGCTTCTTTCTCTTCTCATCCATAAATATTCATCCCAAGAGCAGATGCTTACATGCTGATCTCCAACCCAGCATTTGCATCCCAAGGAAGCTGACCTGTGACAAATGTCTGCTCAGTGTCAAGATCTATGCTGGGTGACTTGCATTTGTCATTTCTGCTGTTTTTCACAACATCCTGTGAGATAGTTTCAATGGTGCCTACCTTTAAGAGTTGAAGCAGGAAGTCTCAGAGGTTAATGAACTTGTCTAGGGTCCTATCACTCTTAGGTTCAGAGCTACTTCACAGGCCATGTCTGGGAAGGCTACCATGGTAGCTACACCTGTTGTAAGAAAAAGAAAAGGACACTAATGATCATTTCCTCCAATGGACCAGACATTTTGCTAGATCCTTGTGCCTACATATCATTCAGTTTCACTAATTCAATTAAAGTAGAGAGGGTTATCCCCATTTTAAACATCAATAAAGCCAAGTATAAGGAAGGGACTTTCGCTAGATGAGCAAAACGTTGGTTGCGGAATCCATTCCTGTCTGAATTCAATGGCAGCACACTCTCCTCCAGGTCAAACTGCTTACTCGATCAAGAGCCACCCAGAGACAGCCTGAGAGACTGGAGACCCTGAGACACATGTTTACCTGGAAACCACACAAACTATGCTGTATTCATTGACTTATCGACCAAAAAGATAGGTATCTTCTTTCTTAGTGAGTTTCACAGATTTTCCAAAGGGGTCTTCCAACAGCCTCCTAGACCCTGCAGTTACCATAATAAGTGTTATCATTGTTTAGTCACTAAGTCATATCTCACTTTTATCGATCCCATGGACTGTGGACCACCAGGCTCCTCTGTCTGTAGGATTTTCCAGGCAAGAATACTGGAGTGGGTTGCTGTGCCTTCCTCCAGGGGATCTTCTCTATCCAGGGATCAAACTCGCAACTCCTGCATCTCCTGCATTGATAGGCCAATTATTTACCACTGAGCCACCAGGGAAGCTCTAATAATAATGGCACTTACATAATTTTTGATCCAAACATGATATGTAAGAGTATCATGGACAATAGGAGAAAACCAGATGGCCACAAGTAAATGGAGAAAAATGCTCCCCCTACTATTGCAAAAAAATGTTCTATGTTTCTTACATACACTTTTAGTTCACAATTAGTGCCTCAAACCAAATCACACTGTAAGTTGGGTTTTAGGAGAGAGCGCTTCACTGAATGGCCCTGGCTTTAATGCACTAAGTTTTCCCCTGAAAATTCAACCACAATCCTGGCCTCTTAATCACATAGCCGCTTGAGTTCCACTCTGATATAAACACTGCACATTTCCGATTTGTGGAGTTGTTTTCCTTTAATTAAATGAAGGGGGGAGGTGTAGTTATTTTCAACTCTCTTCACAAATTACTACCCAGTAGAAACAGAATCATTTATTGTAAGTAGTACTCATTCTATTTATTGTGCCGTCAATTGATGTGTGTTGGACTTGTTCTATTTTGGAGGCACTGCCATGGTAACTGGGCTCCTGACAAAGGCCTGTGTCAGAGCCAAACTTGTACATGCAGAACTTCAGATAAGTGATGAAATAAAGAATCAACCTCAGCAAGCTCAAAAATAACAATTTGGAGAATCATGTTTTGCTCCTGAGTGTTTTCATCCACAAAGTTGGGAAGTTTTGAAAGGCCGATCATGGGATTTACTGGACATCAAACTGGATCTGAGCAAAAGGGTGGAAGGAAGTCTGTTTTCACAGCCTCTTAGCATCCCCCTGTCAACTTCTATGGCTCTGGCTTTGGGTCAGGCTCACAGTTTTAAGCAAAAAGTACAAGCTGGTGCTCAGCCTTTAGAGAACCAGGGTGGGTTTAGAGCATTGGCCTTGACTCCACGGCCCTGAGATGTGGCCCTGAATCTGCCCTTAGCTCAGGGGCTTCACCAAACCAGGATTCTGTTGCCACTTCTATACATGGAAGCCCTTGGAAGGCATGGGTGCCCTAATGTCAGGTTCCCCCTGAAGCTGGTGCAGGGAGGAGATGGGGAGGAGTCTGCTTGAGTCTCCCTTCTCTGTAGAACCAGCAGATTTCAGTGTTCCTGTGGTGAGTGACATGGCACCTAAACCACACTGACTCTCTATAGCCCAGGTCTGCAGGGACCAAGGACACCAGAAGGAAGCTCACATGAACAAAACTCCTTTCCCTGGAGGATCTCTCTTTGGATTTTGCATAGAAATAACAGTCTCTCATTACTTGCATTCAATTTCTCACTCTGTAAAGCATAAGCAGCGACCAGGTCAAGCTCTTCCTTCTCCATCTCTACCCCATCCTCCTTCCTTTTCCTAGATCCCCTCAGCCTATCAGTTCAGGCTTGGTTTAGCTCCTGAGTTGGGTCCAGGAGTAGAGGGAGTTCAGATGCTCAGGGGTGGCTATGGACCAGTCCGTAGAACTCATCCTAGGGTTCAACACCAGTGGGAGAATTGCCTTTCCTTTCCCACTAGTTTTAGCCACTGCTCATGGCTTCATGAGCTAACTTATTCAGGTTTGAATTCAATCCAGAAGCAAGATGACCACCATCTATCTGGAGTGTGCTCAGAAGGACTAAAAGTAGATACCTAACAAGTCTCTGGGAAGCCATGAGCCCCAGAGGGAAGGTTAATGGAAATGGTACTATCTGTGTATATTTCTTGACCCCAGTGAGAATGAACCAGAGCACAGACAAGAAGGGGGTAAAATGGAGGGGTTTCCCTGTTTATTAGAGAAACAGATTCTCACTTGGCTGAAATAAAATTTGTAAGATTATCTAGGAATCCAAACTTCTCACATTAGCCATCATTTCCTATCCCCAATATTTGAGAGATGATTGTAAACTTAGCACAGAAGGGTAAGCTTAGTGCCCTATCCTGTTAGTACTTAAAAAAAAAAAAAATGGTGTCCCACCTCATGATCCTTGGTGTCTCCCTATCCCATAAAGCGTTTCAGTCCTTGGTTCTCCCATTGGCCCTCCCCTACCCTCAAGCTTTAACCAGAAGGCTTGACTCTCTTTAGGGTTTCTGTGACTAAGGGGTCCTTGGGTCAGAAATAACAGATGTGGGCCTGGATTGACCCAGCTCTCCTCAACTCTCTCACCCTCTGAGTTGTCTTTTATTGATAATGGGAATCCCACATTTCACTCTGATCCTACTTCTTATTTCTCTTCCCCCAAATCTCCCCCTCCCATAAACAACAGAAACAACTGCTTTCCCACTCAACAGTCTTCTCTCTTGGGATCCTGGGTATTTCCATTTAGGGGAGTCAGTTATCATGCCAGCTATGCCTTCCTTCCTTATTTAATCCATTCTTCCTCCAGTTTGTCAAATACCACCCTTGCTATGGGGGGGGGGAAGCAGAGTTGGGGACCATGAAGGCATTGAGACAACAGGTGTAGAAATCTTTTTAGATTAAAAAGCAAACTGACTAAGATGTCCACCGATGGTAATCTTATGATTTTTCTACAGGGTAGAGTTCACAGAGTGGATAAAAAAATAGTGCTGATTATCCACATCTGGGGTGAATATGCGTAAAGGTGAGAGAGGTCACGGAGGAAGTAGGGAACGGGAGAAATTCTTAATAAACCATAGGAAGAAGACCAACATGGGGCTTTCTATTTTTAGGGGTGACAGAACACTTCCGGACTGTTAGGACTTGAGATGTTAATTATAGGACCTGTGGATGTCAGCAGAGAGCTTTTAAAAGAATAACTTAAGTGCCTAAAATCCCCCCAAGAATACAGAGCCCGTTTTTAGAAATGGCCGTCAAAGACAACAAAAGCCAAATGCGCAAATGCCTTCTACGCAAGGTGGTGCTGGGCAACCAGCTCGCTTTCCAGCCTCCCCCCACGCTGTTGCTAGGAAACCAAAGGGCTATACTTCCATCATCTCCATACTTGCTGGGAGATTGAGTAATTGGTCTCTGGATGTGCGTGTGCTGCTTCCCAAAATATCTTTTTAAAAAGACGTGAGAGAGATGCGGAGCTAGTAGGTAGGATGGTGGAGGGCGGATTGTGTCCCCAGAGGGCAGCGGGTTCCAAAAGCCAGGACTGCAGCAGAGGGAGAGGAGGGGAGGACCCACGTTGGGGACGGAAGTTAGCTGTTTACAGCTTCCCAGATTCTTTCTTATCTTCAGTTTTCTTATTTGAGACTGGTCTCCTAAGCAGAATCTGGAAATTGGTAGCAACAATTAAAATCTGGAGAGTAATGTGGTTTAGTTTTTGTTCTTATTATTGATACAGCAAGGCTAGGAGAAATACTTTATTTTGTATGCACTTAAAATATAAAGGCACATCCTTTGCAGTGATGGATTATAGTTGTTGAACCTCATTTTGTGGGGCAGGGAGCTGGTGTTAGAAATCCGCAGGCTGTGGACTTATACCCATGCACACAGGCACCCAGGCCACTGTGATGAAAATGCCTCCTTCAGCTGTAGGCAGGCAAAGAAGTAGAACATCAGGGCCCAGAGGTGAGGATGTCTGGAAGTTGGGAAACAAAGTAATGAGACTTAGCACTGCTCCTAACAGCTGCAAGACTGTTCATTATCTTTCTGTGCCTCAGTTTCATCATCTGTGACCCTACATGGTTGAGATAGTCCATCCCCAGTGTACATTTCACGTATGTATCTACATCTAGTCCCACTTTCTCCCCAGAGCCAAGGGACAAGGTCATATCATTGCTTTGTGAAGCTTTTCAATCTTTCCTATTAATTATGTGAATGATTTCTGCATTTTGTATTTTTCCAATGTTGATTCAAATTACCTGTTGTTGGAAGTCTTGAAGAGTAGACTTGCAAACGAAGTAAGTGACATTTAAATTGTATTATTTTCCTTTTTGTTACACTTTTCATACACTTAACGTGTTCAAAAATTCACTTTTAATAGCATTACTTAAAAAAAAAAAACCAAGGGAGGAGGATGGAAGGAGGTAGGGGGTTCAGGATATACTGACATTATATCTTGATCTTATAAATGAGAACTTAGAATCTGGGGAGTTTTCTTTACAGTCACTGACTGGGTGATTAAGTGTTGTAAAATTCTATTAGGAATTCGGAAACTCACTTTCTAGTTCTGACTCTTATCTTTCTTACTTTCAATTCCTGGGACCATGACCAGACCCTTCTCTGTAAAATGGAGGGAAAGCCCATGCTCCAATCCTCGGAGGAATGTTAGGAAACAAAATTGCCATAATATATGTAAATGAACTTTGGAACGTGGAAAGGGTGTACAGAATGTTCTGCATTCTTTTCACTGTGTGCCTGAGAAATTTATTCATTTATTCAGCAGGCATTTTCTGAGATGATTCTGCCACCAGGCCCTCATTAGGTATTGATTCACATGGCACATGTCCATGGTCAATGTCATCCCCGCAGTTGAGGGGAGAGGGACCCTCAATTACTATGGATGACTGAATTCTCAACAACCCCACCTCCTGGGTACTAGACCTTCTCACAGGCTGAACCTTTGCCCAGTGTGAAAACTGCTCTTAAATCACTCCCATGAGTGTCTGTCTTCCTGTGTTCTCGAACACTCCCAGTGACACAAACCTCAGACACTTTACTTCCTGAGTAATGAGTGCTAGTGCCTGATCACTATACAAGCAGATGTTCCTGAGCCAAAACCAAAAAAATTCCGCCTATCTTTAGGTTAGCAAATATCCCCCACCCTTGGCTGAGCAGGCAAATAAGCAATACTTTTCGCCTTTTCTTTTTCTCATTAGAGACAGTAAAGCTCGCTGTCTCTGGGAACATCCAGACCCCCTCATTTTCCTTGTTTTTGAGAGCATCCTGGGAGGTTTTGGATGGACCTCTATTATGGGGGCTGTGAGGAGTGTTAGCTGTCTTGAGATCACCAGTGAGTGGGGAGGAGGAGCCACACCTCACTTTTAATCTTTGTGGAGAGGAGGCACCACACCTCACTTTTAATCTTTCTGATCCCGTTAGAAGTTGCTTTCTCCTTGTGCCAAGAGTGAGTTGAAACCTGGAGAGCAAGGGAGGGAAAATGGGACTTGCGGGCTGGGCATTAGCTTTACCAGGCAGAGCTGAGTTCCTTCTCCTTTTGTCTTGGGTATTTGGCAAACATTCCAGAGTTTTCTGTAGAGGGATGGATGTGGGAGGAAGAGCACAAGGGAGTCATAAAAGGGTGCCAAGTAATAATGAATGAGAGTTATTCTGTGCACTCCCAGGAGATCTGAGCCCATGGGACGCAGATGTCAGTTCAGCACCAGGAAGTGCTTGCTTAGGAAACTTCGTAAAATGCAAATGGCCTAGGGGGAGAGTGGGTAGGCTGGAGCAGGGCAAGGCAGGAGGAGGTGTTCAAATAAATTCCCTTTCACTGGGACTGCCCCCCCTGGCAAGAATGTCCATGGGACTGCCCTCTGCGCCCCTTCCAACCCTGTGAATCTGTGATGTTACAGGAGCTCCAGGAAAGACATTCTGATCCATAATCACCCCTCTACCCTAAATCCAGAAAGATCTTCTTTGTCCCAAACTAAGAAGTATAGTCTACACTGGAAAAGTCCCCAGGTCCAGCTGAATTGAACAAAAATAACTATCATCCCTGGGGCTGGGGGACGTATAATTTGCATGAATAAGGAAGTGCTGGCCTCTCACTGTTATGGTCTCATGCTAGTGTTTAATAGCAATATGGCAGAACTTGAGCTCCAGTGTATCCAGACAGCTCGGTTTTCATGGTCACAGGCTGAGTCCAAGCCTTGTGGTTGCCCTGCTTGTTATGGTAAGCTAGCAGCTGGGTGTTCTTCATGAGAACCCGTGGTTGGAGAACCACCATCTTCTTCTGCCATTATGGGGAGCTGGAGCCGAGCCCTTCAGTTGATCAGGACTGATTGATTGATTGCTTTCAATACAGGGCCATAACGGGTCTCCACGGAGCTTTGCAGGAAGAGAGAATACGTAATTTACTACTTAACTCCTTGGACACTGATGATCTGCTTTTCAAATCTATCTAGTGTTCTGTCTAGCATTCGTGACAGTTCTAGGCCCTTCTCGGTCTGACCCATTCTCTGTTGGAGTCAAGTACTCGGATGTTTCTATTTGGATGGTTGAAATTATCTTATCATTCTCTAGAACAACAATTCTCCACATTAGTTACACATTAGAAACAACTGGACAGTTTACGCACGCGCACACACACACACACACACAAAAGCCAAACAGTGTCTGGTCCAACTTGTCCAGCTCAGACTAATAGCAACTAATTCTTTCAGGGTGAGACTTTGGCTTCTGCATTTTTCAAAGTTCTCCAAGTGATTTTGATCTACAACAAGAACTGCTGTTGCCAGAAATATAGGACTATGTGAAAAGAATCCTCACCTAAATGAAGGAAAAAAATGTTGAGATTTCCAGGAAGATGGAGCACAAAACAAGTACAGAAAGCTTCTGTCTTGTTCACATACACTTGCTTGGCAAAATATAATCAAATGGAAAAAGAAACAGAAAAATCTCCACAAGCCAAAGGAAACTAAAAGCCAAATTAAGGCCTGTCACTTGTGAATCAAGTGTCAGGAGGTGGTGGCCCTCGAGTATGTTGGAGGATGCCTGTCCTAGAGGCAGAGCTCTCATTTCTGGCATCAGAATCACTGGATTGTGATGGAAGGTAAATGGGAAGCCCTTCTTGTATTTCCTGGGTGTCGATGAATCTTGAGATCCAAAGGATACCCTAGGAAGGGAGGGCACACCCAGTAACTGCTGAGATTGGTTTTGCTCCTGCAGGATGCAGACTTGAGTCAAATATAGCCTGATCCAAAGGAAATGAAGTAGTGGCATTTCCCACACTTAGGCTGGTATCTACAAATCCATATGTACCTGCTATAGAAGGAGAGGTTGTAGTTGTTGGTGGGCAGGTTGTTATAGCATCTGTGTGGCTGGGGCTTTGCTTGGTGGCTCAGCAGTAAAGAATCAGCTTGCAATGTGGGAGATGCAGGTTTGATACATAGCTTTGATCACTGGGTCAGAAAGATCCCCTGGAGAAGGACATGGCAACCAGCTCCAGTATTCTTGCATGGAAAATCCCATGGAAAGAGATGTCTAGCAGGCTATAGTCCATGAGTCATGGAAGAGTCAAACACAGCTGAGTGACTAAACAATACAATATGATGTGTGTACACAAACCTATATAGTAATACTAAAAGTGATTAGATATCATGATCTATCTAACGAAAAATAGATGTCCTATAGATGAATAGTGCCCATGTAAGAAGTGATTGAAGTAGTTCATTGGTATTTAAAATGCTATTATCAATACCAGGCTGTTTGCTAATGAGGATAAGGGACATGACAGCTTTTTGTATGTACATGAAGTGATTGATTCTGAAGACTGAGGATTTATTCTAAGTGTTGTACAAGTGTCATTGTTCCTACATGAAGGAGTCAGAAGAATCTGGCAGAGCCCAAGTCCTAATGCCAGGAACGCAGCTTTCAGTGACCAGAGCTCCCTGGGTCTTCCATCATGTCTCCTCCCACCCTGCCCCCATGCCACCTGAACAGAAGTCAGGCTGGTCTCGGCATTAGCACATGATTGCATCTGTGATTTCCATGCAAGGTCAGGGAAGGGAAGTTTCTGGGCCCACATTGCATTTTATATACGCTCAGACACTCAGTTGTGTCTGACTCTCTGCCACCCATGGACTGTAGCCCACCAGCCTCATAGTCAGTAAATCATTGCTTGTGGATGAATTTGGTGTGAGCCTGGCATTCAGTGTAAAATACCACCTGTAGAAGGCAGGAGGGATGGGGTCTTTAGCTCTCATATAGCTCTAACTGTGGGAGAGCTGACACGGAGAAATGGCCAGATTTGCAGAGAGGTAGTCTGGCATACTGCAAGCCTCAGAACCTGGTTGCTAGGCAACTGTCTCCGCTGCAGGCTCACCCTCCCGAAGCTCATGTGTGGTGTGAAGGGGGTTAAGGAGCAGTGGGTCCAGGGAAGCATCCCAAAGACCATGCCAGATTTGGGCTTTGGCTTCATGCCAAATTCTTACACCATCCGTAATGACCCAAATCCTTACACTCCAGGTTTAACTTCCTAGAAACTCTCTAGTCTCCTGGAACCTGGAATCTTGGCATCAGCTCACCCTCATAACTCCATCCATAACAGGGCTGGGATGTTGAATTGCTTTCAGCAGTCTCTGAGGGGCCTGGAGCCCAGACCCTAAGCACCGAAACACGTGGCTAGACCAAACTCCAGCTGCGGACTTCGGGGAACCAGCCAGGTGCCTGCATTTCTATTCTGCCTGTTGCCTGGAGTGGGACCTCATCAGTTTCTCCCTTGTTGGGGGTGTTAAATGACTACCTCTCTGGCAAATAGTAAGTACTACATTTGCTGGTCCATTTCTTTTGTTCTAATTTTTTGGCAGTTCCTTAAGTCACAGTGCCTTAATTTTCTCACCTGTAACTGGGTATAATAATAGTACCCACCTCTCAGGGTTGATGCAAGAGCTAGGTGAGTTACCATACTGGAGAGGTTTAGAGGGAGGCCTCCAAAAGGATACACCCACAGAGTAGTCCCTGGAACCTGGGAACCTGATCTGATAAGGCAAAAAAGAGCAAGGAAGAGCTTGTCCTAGATTATCTGGGTGGGTCTTAAATGTAGCTACATGTATCCTTATAAGACAGACACACAGAGGAGGAGGCAGGGTGGCCGAGATTGGAGGCAGAGATTGGAATCATGTGGCCACAGGGAACACCTGGAGACCCCAGAGGCTGGAACAGTAAAGGACAGTCTCCCTGAGTGTCTCCAGAGGGAGCATGGCCCACACCTCAGGTTCAGACTTCCTGCCTCCAGGACTGAGAGACAAGACATTTCTGTTGTTTTCAGCCACTCGGTTGGTGGCAATTTGTTAGAGAAAAATCAGGAAACTAATACACACACTTAACACCCTGGCGTGCACTGAGCACTTGTTCCGTTAGTCAGTTTGTTCTAAAGGTTAGGACACCTGTTTGAATGAGGTTATTAGCCACAGTACTTCAGAAGTTATGTTCCCAGCCAAGCAGTTAGGCTTCCTCAAGGGTGAACTAAAGGTGGGTATTTGAGGGAGAAAACGGGATGGGGTCTACAAACCAGGAGATGAGGGCTCTGAAAAGTTTGACTTTAGGTTTGGAATTTAAACTGATTATTGGGGCTTCCTTAGTGGCTCAGATGGTAAAGAAACTGCCTACAAATGCAGGAGACCCGGGTTCGATCCCTGGGTTGAAAAGATCCCCCAGAGAAGGGAATGGCTACCCACTCTAGTGTTCTTGCCTGGAGAATTCCATGAACAGAGGAGCCTGGGGTGGGGTACGGTCCATGGGGTCGCAAAGAGTCAGACAGGACTGAGCGACTAACACTTTTACTTACCAATTGTAACTATACAAATAATAGGGATATAAAAACATTATCTGGTAAAGGTGTGGATCTTTAATAATCCAAATGGGTTATGACTAGCCGAGGCCTCAGTGGTTTGCCCTGCAGTCCGTAATGCTGTTTCTCTGAGTGGGATCTACACTTCAGTCCTGCAGCCGACGACACGTGTTCCTACTGGGATGTTTGGACAAGTTATTCCCTCCCCCCCCCCCACCATGGCTTTGAATTCCCCAAGTCTCCGCTGACTTTTAACCTGGTTGTGTCTTTTTAACTCAAGGGACATATATCTGTACCAGTGAGAGGCATTTTCATGGACAAAGCTCTGAGGAGTATGATTTAAGGACAAGGCTGTCAAAGTGCATTCCTGAAGCCTCCAGTAGGAATGCTGCCCAGATGCCTTCTGCACATCTCAGAGGAGATGGACAGGCAGCGGCCAGACAGTGGGGAACATGACTGCGAGATGCTGAGAATTACAAGTGTGAGTGGACTGCTCTGATGGCCAGGAAAAGATGGGCTGCCAGATCTCCGTGAAACCACCCTTCTTTTATCTTCCTTCACCTTTAATTTAGGAAACACTGGTTAACGGAGAGGCTGAGAAGATGTGAAAATGTCTATCTGGCTACTTCTGTTCCTGAATCCTTATGATTCTTAGAGCTGCCCCAACCCTAGACCATGATACACAACGTTTCTCTTATGGTAAGATTTTGAGGTCTGAACTGTTAGAAATCCTGGTGATTCTATCTGCTTGTTCCATGCTGTTTCACATGGTAGTCTCGAGACACATGTGACTCTTTAAATGTAAAGTAATTGAAATGAAATCACATTTTAAAATTCAGCTCTTAGTCCCACTTGCCACATGTCAAGTGCCCACTAGCCCTATTGGACAGTGCAGATAAAATACTTCTGTCATTGCAGAAAGTTCTATTGGACAGAGATGTTCTAGTTATCCAAGATCAAAGTTTAAAATGTCAGGTTATGGAAGGGTGAGCCACGGGGAATCTTTTACTCTCATTGCTTCAACTGATAAACATGGCAGGTACCTGCAGTGACCTGATCTAAAATACAGACAGACGGACAGACAGACAAAGAGCACACCATGCCTTGTGAAAATTCTAGGAATCATCATGTCACTTTTAGTGTCTCTTTTGGAGGATGTTATTTATTGTAAGACATCATTTTTATTAAATACAGTGTAGTACAAGAGACTTTCCATGTCAGGTTGAGAGAAGCTGGTCACATAATTTACAAACAAAACTTTTTTTTGTTTTTTTAAGCACTGATATTCTGGTGTCACTTTGAAATCAGCCAAGATGCAGTGGGTCTTAATAAAGCAATGGACCTCCGAAAAGATTGCAAAACAAGAACCAGTAAGTATCAGTACAGAGACGTCACATTAAAAGGAAGATAAAGCAAATGAAAAGAGAGTTTCAAATACCAGGTCACAATTTAAGGGGCAATATATCTTTAGATGTTGAAATGTGTATGTGTGTGTGTGTGTGTGGATATGGCCTGGATATATACAAACATCTCTCCATGTACAGAAGCAGATCCAGAGACTGTCTGCATCTCTAGGCAGATTTGTGAGGGATAGATAATGATCAATGAACGCAAGGAACAGTATTTCACCATAATTTAGTCATTTGTCCAGGGATTATGTATTTAAAATCCACATTTAATTCAAAGACCTCATATTGAAACACTTCCAGCAGTTTTATACATTTTTACAGTAAGACATACAATCTGCAAGATGTAGGCCTTTACATTCCATTTTCTTCAATTTTTTTTCCTCCCAATTCAAACCTGTGGCAGTTAGCAGCTTTTATTTTGCTTGCTCCAGTATGTTGAACATTCAGCCTTCACTCAGGATCATTTTCATTAAGGTACAGACCAAAGAAATAAACACAGACCTGGCCTAAAATGCATAGACTAAAAAAAATGGCATCTCATGTTTTCCCATTGCGTCTCCTGAGACGAATGTTAAGATGGCAAAGAGTTGCTTGGTTGCTCTTGTGAAATTCACAGTGTTTTGCCTGCAACACATATACATATATATATATATATATATATATTTTTTTTTTGCTTCTCTTTGTGTCTGTGATGAATGGAGCAAAGAAATATATATATAAATAAATAAATACATAAATAAATAAAGGTAAAACAAAAAAAGGAAAAAAATACAAAAACTAAGGATATTCGAGAACCTTTGACTTATAGCAGCAGTGATCTATTCCAGCCCTGACAACAAGAACATATCCCTTCATATTTCTCTCCAAGTCCCTCCCACTGTGGATTCGTTAGAATATCATTTGCTGTCTCAACCTCAGAGTCTCTGCACCCTACCATCACAAATTGGGAAGAAACTGCTTTAACTGCTCACTTTGCCATCTGAGGAGGTGGGTCTCTGGCATTCCCCTTCATGAGGTTTTCTGTAACAGTGATATAGGACCAAACTGAAGTTCATCATGGCAAACAAAAAGTCCTCAAATGGGGGAAAAAAGGGAAAGAAAGAGCAAGAGAATTGAGGATATGTGTGTCTGTAGTCATTTATTTAATTAGATACATGATTTAATGTTATTGGTATTATATAAGGTCCAATGTAAAAAGGAAAAAGTTAAAAAAAAAAAAAAAGTCTATCCCTGACCAGGGGATCCTGTCGTCATGGTTCTTTGCAAAGGCCAGCATTGTACACTGTTGTCTCTTGTGTTCCACTAGGATGTGGGAATTCACCTTGCAGTGGGGTCTTGGATCTCACCTGTGGCCTTCAGGATACTGGGTTCCCTACACTCCAGTGCTCTTCTGGAGTGCTTGGCCTCTGAAAACAAGTGTAAAGGGGTTTCAGTGGGACAGGTGAGCATGATACAAATAAATGTGCAAAAGGATAAAAAAAAATAAATTTTCCTTTTCTGGAACTTTACATAAAGAGATCTATTTCCAGCTGCATTTTCCTTTGCAAAGAGGCAGAAAAAAGGACTCAATGTAGTGGGATGGCTTCGATTCAGTTGTTATGGGAAGCACGTTATCTTAAATATGTCTCCCACCCATGCAATACTGCACAGAGTTGAAAAATGTAATGGGGTCCTACCCACATGGAGAAGGGAAGTACTACCAACAAGATGACATTAAAAAGGTTTTGGTTATTCAGCAGATTTTAAGCAAATTATTCATACTGCACCCTACTCATAATTATGTCTATTACTGTGTGCCTATAAATTTATACATAAGCTCACAAACACACTATGCACATGTGTTTGTCTATGTATAAATCAAGTATTTATAACATACTTATAAATATGTGGAAATATCACAGGGAGCGCTGATGTGAACACATAATGTGAATTCTGATATCATCTTTTATAGCCTAGTTAAAAATGTTTCCTAAATAAGCCTGATTATGACATTGGTTCAGTGTGCAAAGGTTTAGCTGATTATATATCATGAGGTCTCAGCTGCTTGTATCTCACATAATTCATTTTGCTCTTCTAATTTCATATCCTACTTCATGAATTTGTTAGACAGCTTTCTCTTTCATACAGTTTGTTTATATATGAGAGTCTCTCGTGGACCAAATCATGAACTTCAGAGTCAAGAGTACTTAGATTAAGTCCCAGGGGTGCCTGGAGAGTTCTAGCATGTCATTTAACTTCTCCAAGTCTCAATTTCCTCACCTCTAAAAAATGGGAATAATTTGTCACCGTATGTTAAAAAAAATGCTTGGGAAACTATGAAACAATGTATAAATGGAAACTTTGTCAGGCCAAGTTCAGGCTAGAGAATTGGGTTTGTCACCACTCTTGTAGTTTTTAATGAATCTCATGGGAGCCCCTATTCTGTGTCCTTTGTGCTGCTGAATTAGGTTGGCCCTTTTCTTAAATTATAAGCATGAGAAGAGAGGATTCTGGAGGAACAAGGGTGGAGACTCGAAGATGGTTTGTGTTTCGTTCGGCTACTTTAAAAGCAATCTGGGATCCTTTCAATGTGAGACGTCTCTGCAGTCAGTACATACTCTTGAGACAACAGAGGAAAAAAATTAATAATAAGCAGCAATATAAATAACTATACAACTTTGCACTTGCATAGAACCTTTCATTTCAAGACCTTGAGGGAGTCAGAAGGTAAAGAGATTTTTTTTTTTTTTTTTTTTTTTGGCTTTTTTCCTTCAGAGGAAAACACAACACTGGAAGGGGAAGGGAATGCTTCCCTCCTCTCCTCTGCTTTAAACAAATCCTTGCTCTGAAACTGCACGGCCCTCCTTTAATTTGAACCCTTCGAGTATTACCTCCTTTGCTCTCTGTTAAAATCAAACAAGTAACTTGCAGCTTCTTCCCCCAGAGCAGCTGGCCAGTTGCACAGAGTAACAAACCTGTGGAGGTTTTCGGGTCATTGCTGATGAAATCTAGAGAAGTTTTATACAAACCTGCCTCTTCTTACTGCTTCACAGGGTGCCACAGTGTTTTAACAGTACTATGGGTCCTTAATAGGATATATACATACAGGTATATATCATGGAGATATGGCTTTCATTATATTATTATGTGTGTTCTGGAGGGATTTTTTGTCACCAACCAAGAGAACAACAATTCAGCTCCCATGTCTCACAGGCCAGTGCAGAACTTGAAAGGACTACGGGGTTTGTCTTGTCCAACCCCCTTCATTTGACAGCAGATACTACTGGGTTTCCTTTCGTTCTCTGTTAATGGATACTTTTGATTTTTTGAGAACTGGCTTTCAATGCCTATAATGGAAAATAAGGTGCTCTAGTAATTAAGGGCATAAGGGCACAAGCAAAACCTAAACAGAGCACTTGCACCTTCAGAAACAAACATGAAATAAAATGACCTAAGTTGAATTCAAATCACTCTCTTTCAATCTGGCTCATATTATAAAGATGCCAAGTTAGCAAAATTCCCCTCACAGAGGGTAGCAAGTTTTCTTGAGGAACAGAAAAAATTTTCTTCCATGGTATAACTGATCACCCAGGTAACTGTAAATTTCTATTTAAATTTACAACTTCTTTTTGCAAAACCCGTGACTATGCCCAGAAGCACACCTCCAAAACTCAGTCTGGGCATAGCCTCCCATTGGTATGCTGTGCCTCATTTTTACTTTTTTAAAATGCAGTGAAAAGAACAAAACGGCTTATTAACAATGGAGTACATTTAGAATGAAACCACTCTCCCAACCAGAGCCCAGAGCAAGGTCTCGGCCTGTGTACACTGAACATCAATGCCTGTGATACCCCCAGGGTGGGCGAGGTTTCCTCTCCCTTAGGGGTTGATTTTGCCCTTCCCCCAGCCCCACAGTGGGTGGGATGTTGTTGAGGATATCCAAGTTTCAGGGTCCGTATTTGTTAACAACCCATCACCATCATAGACCCAGAGACATTTATACTCAGCTGATGAATTCAATTAGCTTCCCATAATTATTTAAGTTATACCTTTTAAGGATCTGCTCTACATATCAGGGGCATGATGTCTGGAGCGGTAGTTTATGCACACAGGGTATTAATTGACGAAGACCATGCACAGTTTTGCTTGCACAGTTGGATGGACGGGTGGGGTGGAGGGCAGGGGTTGAGGGAAGTGCTGTCTGTAAAGTTCAATGTAAGAGAAACTTGCCTCTGAGTTTAGAGCTTGTCCTCTCTTTTCCAAGTCCTTGGCTTTCCCATCTGACCCTGAAATGATCTCTGGATGAGAATCCACCTGAACTTGACAAGGGCTCCATGGATAACACTCGGCAAAACAAACCAGTGCCATCACCATGGCCTACAAGGATGAGACTGTCGGAATGTGTTGTGTGCCATCTTGCCTCCCAGAGCCATATTTTCTCTGTACTACACTCTAGCATTTCCGGTGATGGGAAAAGAATAGTAGAATAGTCCATGGCACAGAGTTCAACAGTCTTTATACTCCTCAGAAAGGTCCTTGGGGGAAAGTGCCCGATACATTCCTCCCAGCTACCAGTGGCTGGGTTTTCTTAAGTTGAAACTGACGCCAGTAGATTCCAATGGTTGTCTTTGTTCTTCCCATACTGTGGTTTATAATAAATCTTCTTTCTCTCTGGTCTTAATCTCCCATAGATAAAGGCTTCCCAAATTGAACACGTTTTCCTTTTTCATACACAGGCTTAAGCCATCCCAAAACAATAAGAACAGTAATAATAATAAATAAATAGAAGTGAATCCATAGAAACTCTCGGTGTCTGTACAGCAAAAGTGACAAAGTTTAAGTCAAATATTTGTTTTCCCTTTTTTTCATCCACATCAAAGGCAGGAATACAACAAGGCATTGTTAGTTGTGGTGGGCAAACTGGAGTGTCTGCTGATATAACAAATTAGGTTTGTTAAGGCCTTTGTCTATGCAGAGTTAATAGTAATGCAGAAGCCAGATTAATTAAAAAAGAAAAGGTGAGGGTTGTAAAGCAAGGAAGACAAAGAATACAGGGGGAAAAAATAAAAACTAGAGAATAAATGAAGGGAGATGGAAAGAGAGAAAGAGAATGCTAAAAAGAAGTCCATACTGTGTCTACAGGTGGAGAAGTCCACGTCGCTTCCCTCGGAAAGCTTCTCGGTGTCTTTGTTGTTAATACTGTCAGAGCAAAGAACAGCGGGTTGATGGCATCCAGCGGCAGTTAAAAGACGTTCATCCTCTCGGCCCAACTGAGGAAGTGCTTTGGGAAGGACTGGTCTGGGGGAATGGGCCCTACCCTAGAATATCCAGGTAGACTGGAGATGCCTTGGCCAAGTTCTGAAGGAGGGTGTGGATGCCCTTGATGTTCTTCCTCATGTGGGGCTCTCGCTGCCAGCACCCCAGCATCAGCTCGTAGACCTCCTGGGGGCATGTTCGAGGTCGCTGCAGGACTCGGCCCTGAGTGATGCATTCTATCACCTGGATGGAACGGAGCACAAAGACAGGGTCAGACCAGAGGAAAAACAATGTGGCTGCAATAAATGTCAGTACAAAGAGAGGGTTGCTTTAAAGAAACCCACTCAGTGTTTCTTTCTTTTTTTTTCAGAAGGAAGACAGCAATTGTTCTAGGTTTGTATATCATGGTTAACTTGACGGGTTCATATCCATTTTTCAAGTCACACTGATTTCATCAAAGTGGTGGAGAAATAATTTATCTAGATGGAACCCTCCTAAACCACACCCTGGAATTCCAATGGGCTTCAGTTGTACTGGCCTGAGATGGAACCAGGGTCACTTTTGTGCCAGGGAGTCACAGGGTACAGAAATGAACAGTCATTTTGGATAATGGAATTGGAGAAAAGACAGACTTGGACCTGAAGAAGTGAGGTGCCTGATCAAGAAGTAATGTTTAAATATAGACATAATTGCAAGAGGATTAGAAAAGAAAAACAAAATGCTTGAGTTTTTCACTAGAAGTAATGTACCAGTGAAATGTGCAAAAAAGGAGAGAAGCTTGAAAGCTTCTTGGAATCATACCAAAAGAGCTAGCTGGACTCTCAGGGTGCCAAAATGCCACATCTGCTATCAATTTCCTAGATGAACAGCACGGAATGACTCCTGGATCCCAGCGCCAGAGAATCACAGGCACATCAGCAAATGCTGTGCTTTTCTCTTTCCAGAACTCTTACGTTTGCGGGAGAGTGACCATGATACTTAGGTACATGGCAGGCCATGGGGAGGTGCTGCTCCCAACAAAGCCACAGGGACGCCACAGGAGAGCGTTTCCTGGCTTCCAGCCCAGGGATATCTCTCAGCGTCAGCCCTCTAGGCATCTTGGTGCTGCTCACCACACACGCACCTCGTTGTTCGACAGCTGGTACCAGGGCTGTTTCCCGTACGTGAAGATCTCCCACAACACGACCCCCAGGCTCCAGACGTCACTTTCGGTGGTGAACTTCCTATACATGATGCTCTCTGGGGGCATCCAGCGAATGGGCAGCATTGTGTGGCCACCGACCTGGCAGAAAAGGGGTAAGCAGGACGGCATCAGTCACCTGGAAACCAAGTTCCCATCATCAGGGGAAAAAGTGTGGAAGGGAGACGGGGTGCATTTTTCCCCTTTATTTGTATTTATTAATTTTAACTGTTTATAAGGCATAAGGGAAATACAACTTGTTTATCATCTCAAGCAACAGAGACAGAGGGCAAAGAGTGATCAAGGGATTGTTTGCAATTCTCTTTCTCAAAACTATATAGGGGCAGAGATTGTGATTGGGTGGATATTCATCTTGTATAAAACACAAACACACATACTTTCTGGTATGAGAATGACTTAATTGTCTAACTAACAAGATAACTTTGGCCAGGATAATGAGGGTTCAGGATCCAAAATGACCCACCAAGGGACTCTGTTTCCTTCGCAAAGCCACAGCTTCCTTATGCTTTAAACTGTCAGGAGATCACACAGAGCTGTCTTGAACATCCTTGTCACAAACCAGCAATGGTCAGGGCAGAAATGACTATTCCCATTTTACAGATGAGGCAACCAAGGTTCAGGTTGCTATGGACACAAATAAATCAGGTCTTTGAGCTCAAGACTTTACTATGGCACTTCAACTGAAGTGATTTACAAAAGTAAATTGGTAAGTATGTAATAGGGAAGAACATTTTGTATTCTATTACAAGTTAATCACTAAAGGGATGCTGCGTGACTGAAGCGACTTAGCAGCAGCAGCAGCAGCAGCGTATAAGCTTTAATTATACGTAATGCCGCATCTCTGGGACTCCTGCTTCACAGCTATGAGCATTCAGCTGAAATATCTTTGTTTATTCACAGGAAACATCCTGACCAGACTCTTCCTCCACTGCTGGGAGCAAGAATTTAACACACCCCTCCAGAGGCAGACGGGAACCAGGAAATGCTTGACGTTATCCTTTCCCCTCTTAGTATAAAAAACGCCTGAATTCTAACACAGGCAAGATGGTTCTTTGGGGCATGAGCCTTCCATCTTTTTGGTCTGCTGGCCTTCTGAATAAAGTGGTTATTCCTTGCCCCAACAACTCATATCTCGATTATTGGCCTGCAGTGCAACGAGGGGTGCGAGCTTAAACTCAAAGACAAGTATGGGTTTTGAAAAGCCCATTTTAGTAAAAACGCCAAGGCTGAGGCATTACACAGCAACAGCATTAGCACAGGTGAAGAAAACTTTGACCAAAGAGATTTATTATTTCCTACTTCCTGGAGAAACAGTAAGAATTCCATGTATAGGTTTATAGCCCATCAAGGCTTTCTGATTTTTGAACTGAGATCAGATTTATGCACCATAGCCCTGTGGGTGGCAGGTCCCACTTTTCATGCTGGTGAACCCCAGCACTACCTGCCCAAATGCCAAGCTGACATTGGGGCAGTGGTTGAGTTCATAGGACTTCAGGAATTAGACTTCCCTGACAACTGCCAGCCCCTGAGTTCAATGCCACGTAGAGTTTCTGCCCAATTACAATTCTCAGTGTCCCTTGGACAGCAAGGAGATCAAACCAGTCAATCCTAAAGGAAATCAACCCTCAATATTCATTGGAAGGACTGATACTGAAGCTGAAGCTGCAATACTTTGGCCACCTGATGTGAAGAGTCATCTCATTGGAAAAGATCCTGATGTTGGGAAAGACTGAAGGTAGAAGGAGAAGGGGACAACAGAGGATGAGATGGTTGGGTGGCATCACTGACTCAATGGACATGACTTTGAGCAAACTCCAGGAGATTGTAAAGGACAGGGAGGCTTGAAGTGCTGCAGTCCATGGGGTTGAAAAGAGTCTGACACGACAGAGCAACAACAATAATAATTCTCATTTCTGACTCATTAAGGGAAGAAAATGGACTAAAAGTGCCTAAAAAAATGCTGCTCCACTCTGAAGTCCAAGGAGAGGAGAGTGTCAGAGATTTCTAATTTGTTTGGTAATTTCAAATGATGCTCTTATTAGCCAAAAAAAGCACACATGTGAAAAAAATCACACATTCTCTGTACAAAGAGTCTGACAAGTGGAGACAGAACTTGCTGGCACAGGGTTCAGGTGCCCCTGTAGTTTTACTCTTCAGGATTTAAATGCATCAAAAGTTCAGGTGCTAAGTGAGGGCTTGTTGCCTTCCATCAGATTTCAGTTTCATCACTCTTTCCTCATTCTGCAGGGGCAGGTAGTCACTGTTAAATGACCACTGATTTCCCTCATGGAGCTGCCTGGACATGCTTGTAAGTGATAACGGTACTCACCACCAGGGTTGATGTCCAAAACACAACCTGTACAACTCAGGCTGAGCAGAAAGGATGCTGGTGGTCACAGGGGGACAGCCACATGGGCATGTTTCTGGCTGATGGATATCCGCCCGGCTCTGCAACCCTGAAACCCGATGTACCCAGGACTTTGGGAAAGGAAATCTACCAACATTTTCAGATACTTACAAACACTGGGGACACCAAGCTGGTATGCACCCCCAGGTGCTGGCAGCCCACACCCCAGCACCAATGCGGGTGGCAGTGTGGGGAGCTACGTGGTACAGAGTGACATGGAATGAGAGGTCTCTGCCTGGCTTTTTAGTGAAAAGACATAATTCTGTCTTTTATGGGAATAGTGAAATTATTGAAATTGAAATATTGAAATTAGAATTATAAAAATGTTGAAATCAAATCATGCATGCTCAGTTACTTCAGTTGTGTCTGACTCTTCGTGATCCCATGGATTGTAGCCCACCAGATTCCCCTGTCCATGGGATTCTCCAGGCAAGAATACATCCAATGAATAGTGGATCTGTGGTAGTAAAGAGAAGACAGGGGTATTATGGCCCAATGTGGTGTTCTTTTGGCTACCTCACCCTCAAAGTATTAAGAGCTAGCTCTCCACACTTGCTCTTAGGTCAGAGTCTTCCCAGGTGGCATAGTGGTAAACAATCCACCTGCCAGTGCAGGAGACATGGGTTCAATCCCTGGGTGGAGAAGATCCCTGGAGGAGGAAATGGCCAGTATTCTTGCCCTGACAATTCCATGGATGGCAGAGCCTGGAGGGCTAGAGTCCATGGAGTTGCAAAGAGTTGGACACAACTGAGCACACACACACACACACACACACACACACACACACACACACACACACTCCACGTGTGTTCCTAGGTCAGAGGTGTCAAATATACCATAATCTGTAACCCTCCTCATTTCTTGGAGATCCACAATGAACAGAATTCCCTTGACGTGTCCCAGGAGTTTGGCAGAAAGAATAGATTTAACTTTGTTTAACTTAGTGAACTGAATTAATTTAAATGAGCTTTTGTAGGGGAGAAAGAGAGAGAAAGAGCCACTTACATACATTCCTAGAACTAGACAGTAAAAATCCCACTTTGGGACACACTGAGCTACGAAGATGCCAGGCTTTTGTATTCTTTGTGTGTTTCCAGCTGTGGTGCAGTGGACAGTACTCAACTCATGACTTCAGATGGGGGCCAAAAGGTACAGATTTCCAGCTGTAAAATAAGTCCTGGGGGTACAATGAACAGCATGGTGACTATACTAAATAATACCATGTTGCATATTTAAAAGTAGATCCTGAAAGTTTTCCTCACAACAATGAAAAACTTTTACCTATATTAAGTAGACAACTATTAGCTAGATTTATTCTGTGGTGATCATTTTGCAGTACATACAGATATCAATTAGTTATATTGTATACAAATAGAAGGGCTTCCCTGGCGGCTCAGGCAGGAAAGAATCTGCTGCAATGCAGGAGACCAGGGTTCAGGTCCTGGGTCAGGAAGAGCCCCTGGAGAGGGCAATGGCAACCCACTCCAGTATTCTTACCTGGGAAATCCCATGGACAGAGGAGCCTGGGGGGCTACAGTCCTGGGGTTGCAAGAGTCAGGCATAAATGAGCAACTAAACCACCAGACATAGAGAGTGCTATATGTCAAGTATACTTCAATTTAAAAAGCAAAATAGGGAATTCCCTGGTGGTCCAGAGGGTAAGACCCTGCGCTTTCACTGCAAGGGGCACAGGTTTGATCCCTGGTCTGGGAACTAACCCACATGCCACAGATGAAACGCTGGCCTCCAGAAAATACTACGCCATATACTACTTCCTAGCTGGATAACTTAACCAGTTGCCAAATCTCTCTCTGTCCTAGTTTTTCCAACTATAACATGTGGGTAATAAACAATATATACCTCCTAGGGTTATCACAAGCTAAATACTCAAGCAGACGACATTTGTGAGGGCTCTTTATGAATTTTAATGCACTAAATTATTTTTAGGTGTTGCTTCTTTCTTTGGAGCCTTTATTATCTTATTCTCTCAATGGGAAGCAGCCCTTCTAGATACATTAAGACGAGTCAGCACTACTGGCTTCCCACAGAGGGCGGTCACTTCCTCCCTCTGCAGTGACCAGTACTGTAGGGCACCTCTCCTCACAACACCTGCTGTTACAGGTTCTCTGTCCTGTGTTGCTCATAGCCGAAGCAAAGTCGCCCATGTCCTTTAAAGGAGAAAAAAAAATTCACATTTTGATTTACATGTTTTCCCATCTGATCGTTTATTTTACACTTGCAGTCTCTTTGGGACAGATTTTTCACTCTAATGTTTCCAAGAACCCCCTCTGAGATTTCACACATGCCATTATAAATAATGCTCTCCTTGTTCTCATGTCAAATGGGCCAGTGGTGGGAGCATCTAGTAAAAGTTCAGACAGGGTTCACGAGTTTTCTAAACCCATTTAGAACATTTCTGAGTGTTTCTTTTGCCACCTTTTCTCAGGAGTTTGGATCATGTCACAAAAGTGGCCCCCCCAAAATAAAAAGAGCCACCCTGGTGACAGAATACTGTCACATTCCTGTCACAGTCACCGGGTGGTTTTGGATCTCACACCACCACATACTGTGCAGCGACAAACACAGTGAGATATTTGTCCTGNCAGAATTTTCCACAGTTTATTGTGATCCACACAGTCAAAGACTTTGGCATAGTCAATAAAGCAGAAATAGATGTTTTTCTGGAACTCTCTTGCTTTTTCCATGATCCAGTGGATGTTGGCAATTTGATCTCTGGTTCCTCTGCCTTTTCTAAAACCAGCTTGAACATTATAGATTGTGGAAATTTCTCCATTGCTTAATGTGCAGTGGATTTATTTTTCTACAATGGGAAACTAGGATTTAGGAAGGTCAAGGAACTTGCTGAGCAAGTGAAGACATGAATTGGTGACCAGCAGTATTGAAGCCAGCTCTCTAATCCACTATTATTTGGAGCTTAGGTTCTCTCTTATATATGTATTTTTTTTTATCCTTGATACTAGTATCTTTATCCTTGGTACAAGTTGAAAAGGAATATGCAATTTGTTTTCCAGGTACACTGGTTGATGAAAGGAAGTAATAAGCATAGCTCTCATTCTATTGAGCTTCACATAGAACACATCTACCATCTTCCTTGCTCCCTCGCTGTCTTCTCTAACAGGATCTATCCCTTTCAGTGTGGATCCTCCCACTCTATCTCTGAGTCCCTTTCTCTGAATCTTCTCTCAAATCTCACTTGTCTAGTCTCCTTTCAAATGCCAACATTGCCCTTTGTTTTGCCTAATTCTTTTATCTCCCAAAGCATGATTCTTGTCCTCCCCACAGCTCATTCTACAACCACAGTGATGCTTCCTCTCCCCTCTGTGAATCTCAGAGGCATGGTGGCTGGCTGGAGCCCTTCTATAGATTCAAAGTAAGTGCCCAGCTGGCTTTGTAAACACTGATGATTTAAAGGTGAATAGAGTGGCTCCATGATAAAGAAGAAGAATCTGCCTGCCAATACAAGAGATGTGGGTTCATTCCTCTGGTTGGGAAGATCCCTTGGAGAAGGAAAGGGCAACCCACTCCAATGTTGGGAAATTCCATGGACAGAGGAGCCTGGTGGGCTATCGTCAATGGGGTCACAAAGACTTGGACGTGATTTAGCAACTAAACAACAACAATATAGCTAATGTGAGACCTTCTAAACTCAAGAAGCAAAGATCAACGATGCCTGGGAGGCCACGTTCAACTTGTGGTCTTTAGTGAGTGAGTGATAACTCATTTGGAAGCCAAACATTTTACTCCCTTAGAAACAGGCAGGCCAAAGGGCAAGCCCCATTAAGGGATGATTAGCTGTCAGAGGCTTTTGGCTGCATTAAATATTGAAGGAACTCCTAGATCTCCTGATCACACTCTACACCCACTTGCTTTATTTCTGCAGTTTTTCCTGAGCTGTTCCTTAAAAATTCATGATATCTGTAACTTTTAAGAAATATTTGGACCTTATGTATTTATTTATTATGTACTGCATATGTAATAGGAAGTTAAAAAAAAGGGGGAGAGAGAAACAATTTGTGTAAAATCATCTCCTTGGAGAACCTGGGACTGCTGTGGTCAGACTGCGAACACTTTATGACCATATCCAGGATCACATCTCCTATTACAAAGAGTGATGGGTGCTTTTGTGGTGTGTGGCTGCCAAACCAGAGGATACTTCATGGGAAGTGATTCAGCCCTTCGTAGATGTTGTGAATGAACGGAGCTCCGTGAACACAGCCATGAATGAATGGGGTCAGGAGGAGTGCCGGGGACAGCCAGGTCACCCTGTCTCTTCCAGTGGGAAATGATTGTTGCCTCCCCTGAAATTGCTGTCACTTGCAGCCTAGAAAATCTTCCATTATCTTTTATTAATCTGGTCATAGAGGGTGTGACATTAATTTCAAGCCAAGTGGTTTCTGGGTTAGCCAAAATATTTTCTGAATATTTTTTTCCCAATAAGAATTAATTTTGTCTTGATTCCACCATGAAATAATAATATAAAGAGTGGGAAAATACCTTCTGTTTGTATACATTTTCTGCTTTTTTCATAGCACTTCCATATCTATTAATTGTATAATAATGGTACATATCTCAGAATATGGTTGTGAAGATTCAATGAGTTGATGTTAGAAAAGCTTTGTGGTACCACAGTGTGGTACCATTTGTATTACATTCTTGAGAAGATAGAACTATAGGCCTAGAAAACCTATGGTTGTCAGGGCCTGGGAATTTGAGGGGAGCTTGTCTTACAGATGTATGAGGGAATTGGAGGTGGGGATGACAGTGTTCTGAACTCTTATTGTGGTGGCAGTTAAATGACTGTGTTTGCCAAAACTCAGAACTGCTCACTAAAAAAGGTGAATTTAACTATATGCCATAAAGCTCTTAGAAGAACACCTGGTACACATTAATAACAAAAGCACAAAAAATATTAGCTGTTGTTACACTAAGAATTGATTCCCTGATAATCTTCTGGGGTAAGCCAAGCATGTCTTTTCATCTCAGTTTAAGAGATGAGGAATCTCCGGTCCCAGAGGCAAGGTGACCTACCAGAGACCACACAGGTTAGAAGGCAGAGTCTACACCAGAACCCATCTCTCCAGAAGCATTCTGCCTCCAGCCTGATATGGAGTCAGACTCAGGGCTAGGAAAGGCTCTCTGCATTCATTTGCTGAGACTGCTATAACAAAAGGCCACAGACTGGGGAGCTAAAACAAGACATTTATTTTCTCACAGTACTAGAGCCCAGCGCCAAGTTTCTAGCAGTTCAGTCTCTGGTGGGAGCTCTGGTTTACTAGCAACTTTGTGTAGCTTGTGTGAGTGCAGGGAAAGTATGAGCCTTTGATGTCTCTTATAAGGACACTAATCCTGATGATGGGGCCCCACTCTGTGACCTTATTTGACTTCAATTACTTCCTCAGAGACTCTGTTTTTAAATGCAGTCACATAAGGGTTAGGGCTTCAAGACCTAAATTTGGTGGGAAGGGACACACTCAGTCCAGAACACTCTGCTTGCCACTGCTTCCCTTTCTGACTCCAGCACACTCCCAGGAGGAGCAAGAACAGCTCCCAAAATGAGAATATGCACAATTCTGGTCTGGAAGGCAGATCTGTAGTCCTCAGTCAGCATTTTCAGGGCTTCCCAAGTGGTGCTAGTGGTAAAGAACTCACTTCCCAGTGCAGGTAGACAAGAGATGCAAGTTCAATCCCTGAGTCAGGAAGATCCCAAGGAGAGCATGGCAACCCATTCCAGTATCCTTGCCTGAAGAATTCCATGAACAGAGGAGCCTGGTGGGCTGCATTCCATAAGGTCACAAAGAGTTGGACACAGTTGAAGCGACTTAGCACACAGGCACATCAGTTTTTTCACGCCTGCAAGTGAAGGCCCAAGCCACTGCTCTCTTCCCTTCTTAGGTAGTTCTTGATAGTTTCCCTGTTATCAACTGATTCCAGAGTTTAAGATGCTATTGTTCCATAGCAGCCCCAGATTCAGCTTGTTTCCCTGCAAACCTCAGGGCAATCTCAGTCCTCATCTTGTCCACCAACTCCACCCCATCTCCTCTGGGGGTAGCTAAGAGAGAGTAA
The DNA here is from genome assembly GCA_006410615.1 of Neotragus moschatus. NCBI lineage: Eukaryota > Metazoa > Chordata > Mammalia > Artiodactyla > Bovidae > Neotragus > Neotragus moschatus. Next base: position 1,768,788 of record SJYA01001365.1, on the reverse strand, counting down.
GCAGACCCTGGGACTTCCCCATCATTTGTAGATAAAGGGAGAAGGACTTCCCAGGCTCCATGCCACCTCAAGTGACATCCCTCATGGGTCCTCTTGTCCCTGCTTGTGCTCTCTATACAGTTTCAAGAACCAACCACCCTAGTCTTAGAAGTTAGTGTAGTTTTCACTTGATTTTACCTTCTCTCCAATCAGGAGCAAAGAAGTCTTCTCTCAGTAAAGCTTAAAACTGCAATTTTTAAGCTTAAACCATGTTTAAGGATCACACTGGGATCTAGAAATGAAGATTCTTCATTTTATCAATAAAGTGAAATTAAACAGTGATAACATCCCCCTTTCTCTGACTGCCTCCCCACTCCTTACCTCACTAACTCTTACCCATTTTGATGTGGAGTTTCCCAAGTAAATCAGTGGGAGGATAAAGCCTTTGGAAAGAATGAAGACAGCAGGCAGCCTGACGTGTGGTCCCTGTACCCCTACATCACTCAGCAATGGGAACTTGTACATTCTAACGATACACGCCTCATCCACCTGCCACTATTTTAGTGTTCAATATTACTGAGCTTACAGCCTCTTAAGCATTATGGGTTTTAGCCCAAGAGATCATCTGACTCTTTAGTACTTGAGACTAAAGCATTGCATCCTTTCATAGTGAAAAGCCAACAGGGACTGACCAGTCACGAGCAAAGACAACCAGGAAAGCAAAAACTATATAGATTTGTGTTACTGTCTAGGTGATCACATTATGTTGGTTTAGTTCCAAAATTCCAATGTGAAGTTGCTTCTATGGAAATAACCCAGAAAGGCTGGATTCCAGCTAACTTTAAGTAAAGGATGAAATCAGTGATTTTCCAACAGTGTGGGGGGGGGGGTGGTGGAAAAAAAGCTTCTCTGTACTACAAACAGTATTCTCAGTATCAGTGGTAGCTACTGTGATTCTTGCTCTTCTGAAGGCATTCTGTTTAGTACATGGGCAAATAAGGTTTCTGGCTGGATACCACACATCTGTTCCACCATTAACCCCAGCTTGTTAGTTAACACTGAGGACCCTGTCAGAAGGCACATTCCACCATTAACCAGAGATGAGGACTTAATACACCAGAGCCCATTAAAAATGAGTAAGTTGTCTTTCTTCCCAGTTCATTCTGATACAGAAACTGATGTCTGTGTCCACGTGAATGCAACATTAATGGGAAAGTTGCTTTCTCTAGGGAGCTCTGAATGCCTGCCTGACATCATTATGGTCCTTTTCTGCTATGTCTGTAATATATGAAATATGCAGCAATTGTGTCCTTGGTTATAATAGACACTGTGATTTCTTAGGATGATTGTGAAAGCTACGAAGTCATGTCATACAAGTAACTCTCAATTACTGAGTCCTCATGCTGTACATGATGTTCTGTGCTAAAGACAATACTCACAGTTAAATTTCATTTTTTTGTACCTCTCCCACCATACCTACAGATAAAATATACCCATATAAAATGCACATATTATAAAGAACAGCTGTTTTGTGATTGGGAAGCTGAAATTCAGTTTCTGACCAGCAGCTTTTCTTTTCAGAATGGACAGCAGTTAATAACAGTGGCTGCTGAGTGTTATGGAAAATCAGTGTCTCTGGATGCCTCTTAAGCCATCGCACTGAAGCACCTACAACTGCAGAAAGAAGTAAAAGACCAGCGGTTGGGGAGGAGCTGGGACCATATGTCTACAGGCCTAACACGAGGTGCTTATGGCCACTGATAAATAAAGACTTTATTTCATCTTTAACATCTTATATAACTGTTGCATGCAATTCCACAGCACATTAAGAAAAGTGATGATTTCTCCCTAAATCATGTATTAAAATGGATACTTCAGAAACCTGGACCAAGCTGATTTTGTACCTTCATGAGTTCCTGTTCTGGACATGCCAACTTGTGTCCAGAGTCTAGGCAGATACCTGTTTGAGAGGGATTGGTGGCAGAGAGTAAAGGGTTTTAGAGTCAACAGATCTGGTTTCTTGCTCTAGCTCAGCTAGTTACTAAGTGAGTGTAAATAAATTACTTCCTATGATAGTATCTTTCATCACATATACATAGGAATAAAATCTTAGAAGCTTGAATCAAGCCTACACCCTTTCCCAACATGCTAAGTTCTAGAAAAGCTGGTAAACAAGCCCAGTGGCCAGAAATAGGCAAAAAGAAGTATTCTGGCAATTGCTTTGGGATGACAAAGCAATAATAATGCAAGCAACAATAAGCCTGCACCAGGATGCTACACAGTCCTGAGGGGCCCCTTCCCTACTGTGGTCCATGTAGACACTCCTTCCTGGGGGTGCCCAGCATGGTGTCTTGCATCACAGCCCGGGGGTCTTCTCTGGTGCTGACAAGACTCTCCATGTGACTTTGGCCAAGGCATCACCTCCCTCTAAGCCCTAGGTTTTTCACATATAGAAGAGAGACTCTGTCTTTATCTGTGAGGCTCCAGTGAGGCAGCTGAAATAAAATGTCTTACGTGGTAACACCCAATACATGTGGCTTTATTTTAGTACATATCAACTCACTTCCATTTAAGTACTACATGCACTGTGGGGAAACAGCATTGGATGAGATTAGAGCTCATCACATAGGATGAGATTAGATGGGAGCTTGTTCTGTAATCATAACACAAGGTTGGGAATTGATGCTATGGTGGAAATGTGACCAATGGCTAGGGCTTGTGACACTGATCCCTTTCTGTCCGCTCCTTAATTTACTTTTTCTCCCAGCCTCCTTCCATTAAAAAGTTGATATTAGGATGCCTGAACATTTGCTACTGTGTCCAGAGGGTCACAGGAAAGGGAGAGTATTGGGAAAGAGCAGGAGAGAAAGTTGTCAAAGAAGATCAAGGCCCTGAGTCTCTGTTGAAGTTTCCTGAGAAAGAGTTGGTCACACTGCCCCATAGAAGCTGTGATGGCAAGGGTGTGTTAAGCTTTCTGGATAATGATCAAAAGCCAAATAACATGTACTATAGGCTCAACCAAACACTTTACACATATGATCTCACCGAGCTGCCCTGAACCACAAGCTGAGCTAGCGCAGGGATACCGAGGACACATAAGTCAGGAATCACCATCAGCAGCATGTGATGGAACGGATCAGTGGCTTAGCCACAGATTGAGGGTAGGGCGGCGTCACTCTTATCCCTTCCTGAAAGTCCTGAAGCACGCAATCAAGGGTTGGTGAACTCTAAGAAGTCCTGAGGATATCCTTCAAAAGACATCTCAACTCTCTTCATTTCTTTCCACCCCTATGTTGATCTCCTGGTTGGGTCCTTTCCCTCCCTTGGTCACTGTGTCAGCTTCCTAACTGTTCCATCACTTTTCTCCTTTTATTTATTTATTTCTTTATTTTTTTGGCTGTGTTGTGTGAAAAGGCAGAGGAACCAGAGATCGAACTACCAACATTTGTTGGATCATCGGAAAAGCAAGAGAGTTCCAGAAAAACATCTACTCCTGCTTTATTGACTATGCCAAAGCCTTTGACTATGTGGATCACAACAAACTTGAAAATTCTGAAAGAGATGGGGATATCAGACCACCTGACCTGCCTCTTGAGAAATCTGTATGCAGGTCAGGAAGCAACAGTTAGAACTGGACATGGAACAACAGACTGGTTCCAAATCAGGAAAGGAGTACATCAAGGCTATGTATTGTCACCCTGCTTATTTAACTTATATGCAGGGTACATCATGAGAAATGCTGGGCTGAATGAATCACAAGCTGGAATCAAGATTGCTAGGAGAAATATCAATAAGCTCAGATATGCAGATGACACCATCCTTATGGCAGAAAGTGAAGAAGAACTAAAGAGCCTCTTAATGAAAGTGAGAGGAGAGTGAAAAAGTTGGCTTAAAGCTCAACATTCAGAAAATGAAGATCATGGCATCTGGTCCAGTCATCTCATGGCAAATAGATGAGAGAACAGTGGAAACAGTGAGAGACTTTTGGGCTCCAAAATCACCGCAGATGATGATTGCAGCCATGAAATTAAAAGACGTTTACTCCTTGGAAGAAAAGTTATGAAACAACCTAGACAGCATATTAAAAAGCAGAGACATTACTTTGCCAACAAAGGTCCATCTTGTCAAAGCTATGGTTTTTCAAGTAGTCATGTATGGATGTGAGAGTTGGACTATAAAGAAAGCTGAGCGCCAAAGAATTGNTCAGACCACCTGACCTGCCTCTTGAGAAATCTGTATGCAGGTCAGGAAGCAACAGTTAGAACTGGACATGGAACAACAGACTGGTTCCAAATCAGGAAAGGAGTACATCAAGGCTATGTATTGTCACCCTGCTTATTTAACTTATATGCAGGGTACATCATGAGAAATGCTGGGCTGAATGAATCACAAGCTGGAATCAAGATTGCTAGGAGAAATATCAATAAGCTCAGATATGCAGATGACACCATCCTTATGGCAGAAAGTGAAGAAGAACTAAAGAGCCTCTTAATGAAAGTGAGAGGAGAGTGAAAAAGTTGGCTTAAAGCTCAACATTCAGAAAATGAAGATCATGGCATCTGGTCCAGTCATCTCATGGCAAATAGATGAGAGAACAGTGGAAACAGTGAGAGACTTTTGGGCTCCAAAATCACCGCAGATGATGATTGCAGCCATGAAATTAAAAGACGTTTACTCCTTGGAAGAAAAGTTATGAAACAACCTAGACAGCATATTAAAAAGCAGAGACATTACTTTGCCAACAAAGGTCCATCTTGTCAAAGCTATGGTTTTTCAAGTAGTCATGTATGGATGTGAGAGTTGGACTATAAAGAAAGCTGAGCGCCAAAGAATTGGCACTTTTGAACTGTGGTGTTGGAGAAGACTCTTGAGAGTCAATTCTAAAGGAAATCAGTCCTGAATATTCATTGGAAGGACTCAAGCTGAAGCTGAAACTCCAATACTTTGGCACCTGATGCGAAGAGCTGACTCATTTGAAAAGACCCTGATGCTGGGAAAGATTGAAGGCGGGAGAAGACGGGGACACGGTGGATAGCATCACCGACTCAATGGACACGAGTCTGAGTGAACTCTGGAAGTTGGTGACAGGCAGGGAGGCCTGGCGTGCTGCAGTCCATGGGGTCGCAAAGAGTCAGACGTGACTGAGTGACTGAACTGTCTAGGCTTGCTCTAGTTGCGGTGAAGCAGGGTGGGGTGTGTGCTACTCTCCATTACAGTTCACGAGCTTCTCTTCAGTGGCTTCTCTTGTTGCAGGTGGGCTCTACGCTGCACGGGCTTCAGTAGTTGCAACACTCAGGCTCAGTAGCTGTGGTGCATGGGCTCAGTTGCTCCGTGGCAGGTGGAATCTTCTCTTGAAGACTTGAACCCATGTCCTCTGTATAGGCAGGCAGATTTTCATCCACGGCACCACCAGGGAAGTGTTATCATTTCCCTTCTTAACTTTCTCCAATCCACTGCCCATACAATAGCCAGAGCAATGGTCTTGAAATATTAATTGTATCTACTCATTTGTTTTTCTGCTATAAACTCTCCAGTGACTTTGCATTGCCCTTAGGATAAAATGAAATGTCACCGGAGTGTCTGAGAGCACCCTAGCTGCTCTCAGTGCCTCCCTCCCCAGTTTTCTCTTTACCCCTTTTCTGATGGTAACCTCCATCTGGTCTTAAATTTCCTTAGTGCTTCCTCATCATAGGTGCTTCACACATGCAGCTTCTCAATTTTTACCTGGCTGACTTCTATATGTCCATTAGGACTAAACTTGAGTACTTTTGCTGCTTAAAAGCAAGTTGAAGTCTCAGGGAGTCCCACAGTACCAATCAGTAGCATTGATGTGCTTATTTGTATGGTCACATGCTTGGCTATCTCCCTCTGCCTCTGATGCACACTTCCTAAAGTACTAGCCAGTGCCTGTATGCTCAACAAATATCTGTTAAAGAAAACAGTTGCATCTGACTCCCCAGGGGCATAGTCTTGGTAGATAGACACTACAGTATGAAATAAATATGGAAGAAGAAGAAGGGCCAAAACCTCAAAGGCATCTTCCTGTCAACCCTCCTTGGGTCTGTCAGTACAGAGTCCTTGGAGCCCAGATGGGTATGGGGGACAGAAGGGAAAGGACAGTAGCCAGTTTGCTTGGAGAGCGACACCCGTTTCTAATTTAAACTGCAAATAAGGAATGGAAACAGACATGTGTTGGACACAGAGTAACGAACATATGGGACCAGTTACCCAAAAAAGCCATGGAAGCCTGGAGATGAATGAGTTGAAGTGACACCCCAGTGGAGGAGAGGGTGTGAAGGTGTGGGAGCAGTCAGAGAGGCAAGGGGCTGGCTGTCCTGTCCCGGGGGCTCCCATCCCTCTGTTTACCCTGAGGTATGTTCCATCGGCTATCCCAACTTCTCTGGATGGAGCCATCTTACTTACAGTGTTCCCCAAGTGGCCTCATCAGAACCTCCCTATCGAAGGGGCTTGTAGGGAGGGGAGAGGTTGGGGGCAGACACTTACAGGTGGGAGAGGCTGGACTGGAAGCTGTCCTGGATATACCACTAGTACTTGGTCTCCGTGGCTGGGGAAGTAAGGGGGCAGATAGAGATGAGTGAGAAGAGGTTTAAAGCCCTCAAACCTCTACTCAGCATCACCCTGCCTCCTGCATCATCTACCCTCTGATTCTCACCTACTGCGGTAGCTGCATAGACTTAAATCCTGAGCAGAGTGCTTGGAGTAACTAAAGCCTGGAGAAAATTCAGCTAAAAGCCAAATCCCCATCTTCAAAGGACTCTCCATTTCCATCTTGGCAGATAATATTTGAAAAAGCTATTATGACATGTTTTGGATTCTCAAACCCTCATGGCACAGAGAAGATTGATCTGTTTCATCGACTTGATAATCATTTGTTTGTTTTGGCATCATTCATTCATTTAGCAACAATCTATTAAGCTACCTGGACCGGGTGCTGAGCCATGTTGTGGGCACTGGGGTGGGACGTCCATTAGCTCCATGTTTTCATGAAGCCCCCAGTTTAATGGGAGGTACAGACCATCCATCCATAAACAGATATCTATGCCTGATAATGCCAAGGGTGAGAAACACTGTGAGGAAAAGCAGGTGAATAGATGGATAGGCTAGCGGGGCAGTGGCAATTTAAACAGGAAGCTCAGCAAAGGGTATTCTAAGCAGGGAAAATCTAAGCATAAATATGAAAAAAAGTGAAAGAACAAGACATGCAAACATCAGGAAGAAGGGCTTTCCAGCACTAGAGTTAACAGATAAAAAGGTCCTGAGGTGGGAATAAACTTTGTTTGGATAGTAAGGAGACCAGTGTGGCTGTAGCGACTATAGCAAGGGGGGAGATAGGTAGGAATGGGTGTGGCAGGTTACTGGGTCATCACTGGCGGGGTTTTATGTAAGGGCACAGCTTCACTGAGTGGCATGTCTACAGCTGTGCATTTGTATCTATATCTTAACTTCTATAGCTAAATAATATGCTACATTCCAGATAGTATTTTAAGGCAAGCTACTTAACATTGTTTTAAAGCAAACACATAACCTATGACCTAACTATCATTTCTATTCACTAAGGAGAGACATTTGAGTGCACAATCAGAATCAGAGTCTGAGGTGACAATGGGAGAGCCCAAATCCACAAATCTTGCCCTTTTCTCTTTGATTTTTGCCCCTTCTTTTGCACCACTTTCCCAAATCCACCTGGTGGATGACCAGCCGGGCAAGCCAGCTAAAGCAATTAGCCACTTTCTCTGAGTCCTGCTCAGGAGGAAATCCCCTCTTCTCCGATCTACACAACTAGACAGCGATAACCAATACTTTCTTTTCCAGAAAGTGATGGATTCAGGAAACAAAATGAGTCTGACCACATGAGTCCCTCGCTCTTTCTGTCAATGGAAGGAGGAGGGGACAGGAGAGAGATTCATTAACTTCTAGTCCCTTAAGTAGCACAGAAGCATTCCTGAGTTTCTCAGGCCCCTGAGTTATAGCCCCCATGATGTGGAACTTTGGGATTTATGCTGATGGTCCCAGCACACTTCTCTCTGTCAGTATGTAAGTAGAAGGCGCCCTCCACAGTACCTTGTTTTTCCTGATTACTCCTCCAACATTCCATCAGTTATATGATTACATCTCTGCTGAGGTCACCCCTTGACTACAAAAAAGTTTGAGCTTCCTTTGAGGAAGAAAACAACCTTGGTGGTATCCCACCAGGGATATTGGGAATTGGGAAAAGATTTCAGAGCCTTGGTGTCCTTAGTGCTTGTCTGTTCCTGTTCTTTCTTTGTGTATTTTGCTTCCTGCCTCTCAATCCCTCAGTCAACCCCCTATGACATTTTTTTTTCCTTCAAATTCCCTCCCAAGGTCTCTATGGCTGCCAATTATATTTTGTTTATACCAAATCATCCATTTAGGTACAGATCATTGGCATTTAGCATATGACATTTACTGGTTAATATCTGCTTGACTCCATTTACGGAAATAGCTTGCATGAAATACATAAAGGTCTTCAAGCACTCCTAATCTCCTCTGTGAACACAGACTCGGGGATAACAATTCTCTTCAGTCCTGAATTTGTCTTCAGAGATGAAGACAAGAACACTCCAGAGAAGGGCAAGGTTTATACAGAACAAACAAGCTACTGCAAATTAACTGAACACTGGGGGGAAAAGATCAGAAACGATTCCCAACTTAAGAATGTTGAACTTCAAAACAATCTGTCCCCTTTCCAATGGCAGTATGTCTTCTGCTTACCTAAAGGTTGCTGCTGCTGCTACTGCTAAGTCACTTCAGTCGTGTCCGACTCTGTGTGACCCCATAGACGGCCTCCTACCACGCTCCTCTATCCCTGGGATTCTCCAGGCAAGAACACTGGGGTGGGTTGCCAATTCCTTCTCCAATGCATGAAAGTGAAAAGTAAAAGTGAAGTCGCTCAGTCGTGTCCGACTCTTAGCGACCTCATGGACTGCAGCCCACCAGGCTTCTCCATCCATGGGATTTTCCAGGCAAGAGTACTGGAGTGGGGTGCCAAATGTCCTCAAATTTCTTTCCCTTTTGAATCCCTGTCTCTCTCTTCTTCTTCCCTAAATATCACCGCAATCCTCACGGACCACTCTGTGCGTGTGTGTGTGTTAGTTTCTCAGTCGCGTCTGACTCTTTGCAACCCCACAGACTGTAGCCCACCAGGCTCCTCTGTCCATGGGATTCTCCAGACAAGAATACTGGAGTGGTTGTCATTCCCTCCTCCAGGGGATCTTCCCAACCCAGGGATTAAACCCAGGTCTCCTGCATTGCAGGCAGATTCTTTACCATCTAAGCCATCAGGGAAGCCCACTGACCACCATATTTTTGTTTAAAGCTGAGAGTCACCATCGCTTCCCTAGTCTCCCTCATTGCCCATATCCAAGTCATCATTAGCTTCTTTCAGTTCGACCTGCAAAGCATGCCCTGAATGTGCCCATGTTCTCATGTCCACTGTTACATAATCCAAGCCTCTTTGCACATTTACTCAAACTTCTGCAGTTGCTTCCTCTAAGGTCTTTTAGCTTTACCCTCCAAGTGCTGTCCCAACTCAGAGGGCAACTAACCCGAGTTACTCTCATCCTAGCCTGGCCTGATGTTGAAGTATCCTTTGAAGACAACCTAACCTGCTTGCAGAAACTCCTTCCTGGTCTTGGTGGTCTGATATGCCACTCTATCCCATAGCAATGACTTAGAGAATGACCTTTTTGCCCTGGGGTCATATTTTAACTTTTGCCTATCACCATAACTTGAATAAAACTGAATCCTGGAGCAATAAAATGACAAAAACTATACATTCAAGTGATTAGTTCTTCATGGGCTGTATCTGGTCAAACTTTCGAAGATAGGAATGTTTATTTTTTGAGGAATTTGTGGAAGACTTTTTATCAATTTGCTAAATGTGTTACTGGTCACTTCATCACCTCTCTAAATGAAATCACTAAAGTTGCACCGTTATTTTTAAGTGGGTAAAGTGGTTACCCTGGAGGAAAGAAATAGGTTCCACAGAAAAGGAACCCAAAGTGATCTTTATAAAGTAAACCACCACGGAGAGACAGCAGCAGCTAATAGCATCTGGGAAGACCACACACCCACACATCTGAGGCTCATACCAGCGGAGAGCCTCATGGGTCAGGCTCTTAATGATCTCTGCTAATGAAAACTTAACCAATCAGAACTGGTCTTATTCTGAGAGTTATCCTCTTGGGGTCTTCAGAAATTACCAGCAAGCTTGCTTTGCATTTATATCACCCACGATCCTGGTCAGGAAAACTAGGAGTTTATTCAGCTGGAGGGAAGTAGGCTAAGGGTGACCAGACATCATCTTCAGGCGAGAAGGCAGAACCTTCAGGAGAGCAATGCCTGGCTGCTCGCACTCAAGGGCAGGTCAAGGAAAGGTGACACACTAATCTCACATGTGATATAATCAGCTTCTTGACATGATGCTCAATAGGTCATTAACTGCCTGAATGCTCAGTGAGGGCAGCTGTGAAGTCCCCTGCCCTGCATCCTCTGATGCTCTGAGTTGAGATACCCAGTGGAGCTTTCACAGTTGTCCCCTGATTTAAAAATTTTAGTCTCTAGCACAGGGAAAAGGAGCTAGCTCTGGGCACCTCATATTCTGGAGAAAATCTCTCTATCAGTCAGAGTCCAGCACCTGAAAGTTGGACCAGACTCCTGCTCCTGTAATAGAAAAACCCCTTCAGTAACCAGGTACCACCCTAGATTCCTCCCCCCTCTCAGTCTGTGTGGGGAGAAAACTGGGGCGGGGAGGGAACAAAGGAATGGATTTGCTGGTCTGGGGGCCACTGATGATCTAGAAAAAGCAAAACTATGGACACAGTAAAAAGATCAGTGACTGATGGGCTAGAGGGAGCAAGGGATGAATAGGTGGAGCAAGAGGATAGTTAGGGCACTGAAACTATTCTATAATGGGGGCTACATATCATTATAAATTCGTAAAAACCCATAAAATGTACAGGCTTCCCAGGTGTCACAGTGGTAGAGACTTCACCTACCAATGGACGAAATGCAAGAGACACGATCCCTGGGTTGGGAAGATCCCCTGGAGTAGGAAATGGCAACCTGCCCCAGTATTCTTGCCTAGAGAAGCCCAAGGACAGAGGAGTCTGGTGGGCTCTGACATGACTGAGCACACACACACAAAATGTACAGCACTAAGTATGAACTCTTATTGAAACTTCTGGTGATGATGGATCCCTTTTTTACCATAGAATATACACATTGTTTCCCCCACATATGACCTGGGGCAAAAAACTCTTACTGACTTTTGGTGATAATGCCGTGTCAGTGTACATTCATGATTATAACATACCCTGGAGAGATTTGATAGTAGGGGCCACTATGCATGTGTTGGGTTAGGGTGTGTACAGGAATTCTACTTTCTGATCAATTTTCTAGGAACCTAAAACTACTCTAAAAATTAAAGTGTATTTTTTTAAAAGTGTTAGGTAAGCAGGTTATGGCATTAACTTAGGCTCCGTTGCTCACTTAGCACCCTGCCATCTAAAATTTCTGGAAAAGAGATTGTTGTCCGCCTTCCTTGGTTCTCACTGTGATTGGCTATCCTTCACTGTGCTATGGAGGCTCTTCCAAATGGACTGAGAACCCGAGCAGCGAACACAGAACTGGGGTTGGAGGAAACCCACAGAGAATACAGCAGCGTGGAGGCTGGCATGGAGTGGTCCACCCTCCCAGCCCCAGGGCAGAAGCCGGTGTAGTTGAAGTCCACTCTCAATAAGAAATGGGATGCTGAGCTGCTCAGGCACATCTGAAATGGGGAAGCAATGAGAGTTTGGGAAAGAAGCCAAGAGAATTTGGAGCAGGGCCATTCTTATCAAGACGAAATTAACTTTAGTGTGGAACACACACATTATTTCCCCCACATATGACTTGGGGCAAAAATCCTTTTTTGTTGTTAATGTTGAGAACTTGATAGCTAAATTTGCTAAAAACAATTAGAAGGATGTTGGGTGTATCAGTATAGCAATGATGCTGAGCTACTATAAATTAAGATGAGGAAGAACTGAAGGATATTAGTGAGAAGTGTCTTTAATGTAACGATTTGTGCCATAATGGTGCTGTCAGTGACATAGTGAAAGATATTAGAATATGAGTTTCATCATGATAGTCCTCTTTTAAGGATATTGGAGTCTTGACAGACAGTACAAAATGAGCTTTCATAAGTTACTATTGAGGAGGCATCTCAGTTGAGGACAGTGAATGTCTTACAGCCATTCTTACAAGCTTGGGCAGTCATAAAAGAGGAACTGTCCATATTGGGTGACCGCAGGGTGTTCAGTGGGAGAGACCAACAGCTAACATGGGCTAACTGGGTGTTCAACCTTGTCCTCCTGCACATATAGAAAAGTGGCTGGGTTCTCTGATGTGAGCCGAGGAGGTGGGGCCCCAGGAGGTACCTGAGACAAAATATTTGAAAAATGCACCAAGAATCCCCAAGGACAGAGGACAACAGGGAAGAGCTTCCTTGGCTGAGAGAATGGAAAGGCTCCTCGAGGGGCTCACAAAAGAGACTGACAAACCTCAGCCACAGATGAGGGTCCATTTGGGGCAAACCTTCCCACAATGGGGCTTTACTAAAATGACATCTGAGTCTGGATGGCGAAACCATGTCGGGGGTGACACTGGATAAATGAGGTCCTTCTTGTAGAAAACTTCCTTTACTTTACTGAACCAATTTGCCGCCTATCAAATTCTAAGGAATGAGAACGGTAGCAGAAAAGAGTTTCTCCATGAAGCAGAGCCTGAGGTCTAGGGTTCTTGGACCCTACCTTCTCAGAGAGTGCAACGCCAGGGAAGCCAGGGTGAGGGGGAAGGAGAGTGAGGGAGGGAAGGAGGCAGTGGCCCTAAGAAGAGCTGCCGAGCTGGCTCCTATGTGGTGACTCACTGCCCACAGGCTGCTTCGGAGAGGCTACAGGAATACAGGGTCTCAAAAGAGTCTAATTGAAGAGAAGAATGGGGAATAACTTATCTACAGGCTCCTGTCTCCTATTACCCAAAAGTTCCAATACGTGTCTTGGTTTCCCTGAACTTCTATCTTGAGTGAGCTTGCATAGGCATCAGAGTGAGTCCAATAGAGTTTGATATCTCAATATCAGTGGAGAGGCACCAAGCCAGGAGGTGAGAGGTACATAGTGTGGGCAAGACGTAAGGCACTCCACAGTCAGCTGGGGAACCCATGCACAGCTGGTCATCGCAACAGGAGCTGGAGCAGAATGAAGGGCCCAATGGTCCCAAAGACAGGCCAAGCCAAAAGGATCTGAAGCAGGACATGAGACGTATCTGCTATAGGAAGGGTGTTAAGCAACAACACCCCACTATCTCTTCCTTCTTCTGCCATTCCATCATGGCTGGAGCCACCTTTCCCCAGCCAGGTTAATAGACTCATCATTGTTTAAGCAGCCTCAGGTTATTCCAACCCCTTCTTAAATTTTCTTTGCTGAAGACAAAATCAGCCCCCACGTCAGGGTGACTTGGCACTCCTTCCATCTTATGCCTGGATTCACTCTTGTTCTCCAGCCCCAAGGGGTGGCAAGCATCTGTGCTGGTCACCACATACTCTCAGCTCAAAGCTCACAGTGCTGGAGTTTCTGCAGGAAGGCTCTTTTCTGGTACAGGATTTGGCTACATCTTAGTCTAGTTATCACTCCGGTAACCACAGCTGTCCCTCAGGCTTCCAGAGATGCCTGGACATGTGCCTTGAAACACAAGCTCAGTGGTGATCCCCAACCCCTAGGACAAGTTCCTTAAAGCCAATTCCTGCCTGACAGGACTTTGAGGTATCCATGCATAAGACTTGTGGTCCATCTATTTCAGGGGACACTCAGCTTCTTTTGATCCCTAACGTCAACTGGAGACTGACTTTAATCTCAACCAGTGATGTTGTCCCTGAGCTAATGCCCTGCCACTAATTGGACTTGCTCATCATTGTGCCAGGTCTAAATCCCAGCCACCGCCTGGTCCTCCACCTGCCCTGTCTGGCTGCCGTGTCTTCTCTGCAAATTCCACACTATGATGACAACAGCAAATCAGGAGCTGATGGAGAAGTCCTCATTAGCTGCCTCCATGGCCAGGAGAGACAGGGATGCAGACACATGTTACTTATCACAAGGCTGAATGTGGACAAAGCCCCAGGTGATTCTGTGTGTAGATGAAACTGGGTTCACCAGCTTGGAAACAGCCACAGAGAGGAAGAGGGTTAACGGGGTGAGGGGTGAGGGGGCAATGAGAAAATCAGTCTTTTTCCTGCTCTTCCCACAGCATGCATCAGAGAGAGGGATTGGGCTGCTATCTATCACCCTCCATCTCTTTCTCTCTCTGTCTCTCCATACTTCTTTAAGTTTTCATGTAATGCCATGATACAGATAGGAGATCCGGTACTTACAGGCCTATCTGAGGCCAACAGCCTTCTGATTGCAGACTGAGAATAGAGTCCTTGCTCTCTGATTCTGAATCCAGGGCCCACTGCCCTCCACTGCATATCCTAAGGCAGTGGTCCCCAACCTTCCTCACACCAGGGACTAGTTTCCTGGAAGACAGTTTTCCCATGGACAGGGATGGGAGATGGTTTCAAGGTGAGTCAAATGCATTACACTTATACTGCTACTGATCTGACAGGAAGCAGGACTTAAGCTCTGAAGTGAGCTACAGGGAGCTGCTGTAAATTCAGATGAAGCTCCACTTGCTGGCTGCTCACCTCTTGCCTGTGTGCCTGAGTTCCTAACAGCAGCATCGGGTCATGGCCTGGGGGCTGGGGAGTCCCGTCTTAGGGCACCGATCTATGTCCTCTCCTGGGAACCACACAGGGAGGGCAGATTCTGAGGTCCCAATGGAGAATGTCTCTCCTTCAATAAGGTGTGATCAGGAGACAGGCAGAGCAGGGAATAGCTCCATTTCCATCTGCAAAACTAAGCTTTAAATGACTTGTGTCTGGGCATCTGTGCTCTGCCCACTAGCCCACAGTCACCTGGGGCAGAATCACTGTCTAACTCTACCTTATCCTTCTACCTGCTGCTGCTACTGCGTCTCTCAATTGTGTCAGACTCTTTGCAACCCCACAGACTTGTAGCCTATTAGGCTCCTCTGTCCGTACAATTCTCCATGCAAGAATACTGGAGTGGGCTGCCATTTCCTTCTCCAAGGGATCTTCCAGACTAAGGGGTTAAACCCACGTCTCCTGTGTCTCCTGCATTGCAGGCAGATTCTGTACCCACTGAGTCATCGGGGAAGCTATCCCCCTGACATGACACCTTAAATCTTCGTTGCTAAGCTTGATGGAGTAAGAAACCATGAAGGAGGTCATTGCCTGGTCTCATCACAGCTATGTGTTTCATGCTGCATTAATAAATGTTGAGTTGCTTAATCACTCACATTAATGGGAAGGGGATTACATCTTTAGAAATGCTTTTTCCTAAAGTTAATATTTCGTGTTAAATCTATTCACTTTTTTGACATTCTTATGACCTGTGTACAGCAGTCTCGTATGTTCACAATAATGTTCAAATTGAAAGAGCATGATGATCACTTCACAAAATAAAAAGTATTCTTTGTTAAGTCGATTTTAAGCATCTCATTACATTTGAAACTCGCATCCAATGAGATCTTTTCCTTTTAAAACTTTGACTCCTTTATTTTCCCAGGCTTGTAACAATATTCAAAGTCTAAGAAGAGAATGATGACGTCTCTGGGGATCTCAAGTGTCCATGTGTTTCTCATCCCCTCTTAAAGGCTAATTATCTTCAGACAGTTGAATGTGATCTATTGTATTAAAAACTTAACAAGCCTGGAATTGTTAGCTTAAATTTGGACCTGATCTCAAGTTTCCGTTTAGTTGGCTAGATAAAGGTGGTATGTTCCAGTGTTGGAAACATCACCAATCTGTGTTCCAGGCCATATGCTGGTTCTTTACATACGTTAATTTATTTAATTCTTGCAACAACCCAGCAAGCTAGGGATTATGATGTCCAATTCTCAGAAAAAGAGACAGAGGCTCAGAGGGGATAAACGGCTTGCCCAAGTATATGACAGAATGACTCCAGCACCGCCTTGACTCCCAGGCCAGGATCATTTCTAATTTGCTGGAGTTCTTATGGCACCTTGGCTTCAGTTGAGAACCTACAGAAGTCATACCTGCTCTTCACTTGAGCATCTGGGATACTGCGGGTCCTGATGGGCTGAGTGAGACTCAGAGACTATTCCAATGCAAAAAAAAAAAAAAAAAAAAAAAAGCCAGGGATAAAGAGTCGTTTTTTCTTAAATTCTACCAATATTATAATTATTAGGGGGAGAGAAAAACCAGTGGCAACAGAGTGTAGTCATTCTCGGGCACACAGTCCAGAGCAGTGTGATTCTTTCTGAAGCCCAGCAGGCTTTCTACAGCAATTCCTGCTGATAGGGGGCCAGGGGCTGCCTACATCTCAGTAGGAATCTATGGGCTACATTTCCCTTAAGGAAGGCTCTGCAAAGGAAAAAAAATGACATAGAATTTTTTGAACACGTTTCTGTTTCTAAGGATTCACGTGGACTTTATCATTCACTGGCTATTTTAAAAATGGTTTAAGGCTACTTCTAAGCCCTGATCACAATGTCGCCTTGTCTCAGGGGCAATCTTCCCATTCCAGTTGGAGCATGTTGTATGCATGGCCACTGGGCTGTCTATACATCCATCCTTCTGCATGTTAGTGATTCATCTGGGTCTAATTTAGGCCACAATGCACACCGGGCAGGAACTCTTCAATCTCATGTTCTCTGCAATGTTCAGCAGATTTTGTTCACTCAACAAATGTTAAATGCCAGTAATAACTAACACCTTCTCTCTCTAAATAAAACACTATTTTGAGATAGCATATACATGACCATTGTGATTTAATCTTTTATTTAGAGAACAGGAAAAAATATCACACAAATTCTGTCAGCAATGAGTTTAGAAGTCTAAAACTGGGTCATGGTAACAGGATGGAGGATATGGGACGCTGAAGAGTTGGGAAGTATTGGAATGATCTGGGGATGGTAATAATAGTGTCTCGTGCAAGGTGTCACAAAGGAGACAGGGTGGGAGAATGGAAAGAGCACTAGATCAGGGCTGGCCATTGAGTCAGGAGCCAGTTCAGCTGGCAGTTTCACCTTTGTGGGACTCGAGGGTCAAATTGGATGATACCTAAAACAGGTCTGCTCATTTATTTAAATTATTCATTCATTCATTGAGCACATGCTTATTAAGTATCTACTATGCATTTGATATGGGGAAAATATTGGCAAAGATGGCCCCCTTACAGAACTTAGAAAAAGTGGAAGTGTTAGTCACTCAGTTGTGTCTGACTTTTGTCACCTCATGGACTATAGCTGACCAGGCTCCTCTGTCCACAGAATTCTCCAGGCAAGAGTACTGGAGGGGGTTGCCATGCCTTTCTCCAGGGAATCTTCCTGATCCAGGGATTGAACCTGGGTCTTCCACACTGCAGGCAGATTCTTTACCAACTGAGCCACCAGGGAAGCCCACAGAACTTAGAGATATTCATCAAATAATCTCAGAATAAGTGTGAAATTCAGGTGTAATGAATGCTGCAGAGGAGAGGTACGTGATGCATGAAAATAGGAGAGACAGTCAAAACAGCTAACAGACACCAACTAAAAGTAACCGGCATGGAGTTGTGTCCAAAGGTTCCTTATGCATGGAGTTAACTCTTCAGTGGCTGAAGGAAATGGACTCAGGGTGGTGGCTATTTACCAAATGGTACAGAAATATTTCACATTTTGGAGTTAGTGTTCTGGCTAAATATTGCCGTTGCCTAAGAGCTTCTAATGAAAGGACTTGCTCTGGGCTGGATAACTGGTTAAAGGCTTCATGAAATGGTGACATTTGAGCCAAGACCTGAAGAATAATTAAGAATTAAATAGGTGAAGAGAGGAGAAGAATTATTCTAGGCATTGTAAGTGGAGCATGTTCCAAGGTCCTGTGGCAGAAGGGAACGAACTGTGTTTGAGGAGCTTTAAAACTAGAGAATGCAGTAAGCGATGGAAGTTGAATAGGGTATGGGGTAGGGGATTTAGACACCCAGAACTTTTAGGATCTTACAGGTCAGGAAAAGGGTCTCATTTTTATTTATTCATTTTTTTCCTCACTGAGCAATGGGAAGTCAGTAAAGATTTTAAGCTGAGAAGGGCATGGTCAGGTTTGCATTTTACAAAGAACACCTGGGCTGCCATGTTAAGCAGGAATGGCCCTGGCAGGAGCTGAAAGGCTGCTGAGGTCATCAAGGGGAGAGGTTGGTGGCTCAGACTAGGATCCTGTGATAAAGGTAGAAAAAGCATGAAGTTTCTTATTTGCTAAATTGGTAGATGATGGCCAGTCACTGAGCTAGACCTGAGCATGCTGGAGTTGGGAGCCAGAGAGAGATTGTTGGAAGGGACAGAGTTGACCATGAAGTGATGGAGGGACCACTGCAGTATCCAAGGGGAAATATGAATTCAGGGGATGGTCTGGGCTGGAGGTATGCCTTCAAAGGTCATCTTTGCAACAGTGTCACTGATGCCCAGATGGGCAAAAGAAGCCTAGGGATGAGTGGCAGGCTGAGGAGATACTTGAGAAACTCCAACAGTTAATGACTGGCCTCTATCTGTGAAGTCTAAGGGTAACTAGGGCAGATGGGGAAGACAAAGTGGTCCAGCATCAAGGAAGCCTAGGAGAGAGAACATCCCAAAAGGTATGGACAACAATTGTCAAGTGGGATGAGGACTGAAAAGGTCCACTGGCTTGATCTCCTGAGAGATTTCACTGAAGATTTACTGAGTGCTGCTATACTTTCCCGGAGAAGGCGATGGCACCCCACTTCAGTACTCTTGCTTGGAAAATCCCATGGATGGAGGAGCCTGGTGAGCTGCAGTCCATGGGATCACAAAGAGTCGGACATGACTGAGCGACTTCCCTTTCACTTTTCACTTTCATGCATTGGAGAAGGAAATGGCAACCCACTCCAGTGTTCTTGCCTGGAGAATCCCAGGCACAGGGGAGCCTGGTGGGCTGCCGTCTATGGGGTCACACAGAGTCGAACACAACTGAAGTGACTTAGCAGCAGCAGCAGCTATACTTTCCTTTTAGCTCTTCCCTTTGAATGAATCATGGACTCACAAATAATTGCCTGTATAGTGCAGAGAGGTCCCTGGACCATCATCTTGCTTCCCCAATGTGATATCTTGCACAGCAATAACATCAAAACCTGGAAACTGACATGGCACAATACAATGAACTGGACCAGAGATCTCAATCACATTACAGCAATAGATGTTCTGATGGAACAGTGAGGACAGGAGTGGGCCGGGCAGGGAGGTAAAGGAAGGAACAGAGGCCTGGTAGAGAGTAAATGTTTATTATATTGCGCTCTGCTCCAAGCATGAGGCCAGACACTGGGCACAGCGTGGGGCCCTGTGGAAACCTTGACATCTACAAGATCTGGACAAGGATTCAGGCAAGGAGAGGCTGAGGTAAAAATCTACCTCTGGCAGTTGGTGCCAGTGTCAGAGGCCACAGCAGGCCTGGAGCAGGCACAATAGTGGTGAGTCATTGAGAACAGGCTCTGAAGCCCAGCAGTGGTTGGAGAAAGTACATACAGGGACAGAAAGCATCAGGGCTCTTCCTTCAGGACAGATTTTCTGGGGGTTTTGCCATTCCAAAACTTCTCAGATTTTACAAACTTGTAAGAACAATGGACCTTTCTGCACTGGCGCCTAAATCATTTCACATCTCTTAGG
Source organism: Neotragus moschatus (assembly GCA_006410615.1). Lineage (NCBI taxonomy): Eukaryota > Metazoa > Chordata > Mammalia > Artiodactyla > Bovidae > Neotragus > Neotragus moschatus. The sequence goes on along the minus strand of SJYA01001365.1, from coordinate 1,749,000 downwards.
TTTTCTACTTGCATTTTAGAGGGAACTTTAGCTGGTAGGTTGGAGTGAAATATTCCTAACAAGCCCATTTTATAGGTAAATGCACTAAACCTCAACCACATAGCACAGCCCTTCCTAGATCTTGGAATTCAGACTTGATGACATTGGCATAGAGACCTCCGCTTCCTACTTTGCCCTGGATCTCTGTTGAGCTGTATAAGTCGTCATTGCTTCCTCTGAAAGTTTGAACATATTTTTTTTCTAATATCGTCCAAGTTGGCTACCTCCAGGTTTCAAACAGCCAACAGTATCAAGGGCATGTTTTATATTTGTATTTTGTTCTGTCTGATGGATGGCCAACAACCAGAAAAATAATTAAGTATATAAAACCATAAGGATAGATCTTACTGCTGCTCCTCATTCCAACTACTCCCCCACTAGGGTCTTCCATGAAGCCCTGTTCCCAAGATGGAAGGAGGCAAAGAAGAGGAAGTCAAAGGAAGAGACACAGGTGGAACATGATAGAAAGCCCTAGATCCCCATGGGGATACATGGGCAATGAGGCTGCGTTTAGTCTCAGACAGGTGTGCGGGGAGTTTCCCCTCATCTACCCCCTTCCATCTCAGCCACTGGAACTTAAATAGCTCTGGCTGCTGTATGAGAGAAGCTGCAACCAGAGGTTCTGGTCCTGCATACTGATTGGCCCACATTCATGACTTTTCATCCCCTCCCTGCAACTGCAACAATCCCCTCTTCCGAAATCACCCGTTCTTAGCAGAGGAGGCTGCTGCCATGGCAACCCAGCCATCCAATGCTGGGAAAACTCACCATAGAGACATGAGGAGAAAAAAATCCACTGTTGGGTTTCCTAAGAAAAGGGGCTCAAAGGAAAGGGAGAAGGAGAACAAAGATAGAGGATGGGGGAAAGGGATGATGTGACTGGAGTCAGGGCCCTTTCCTGGCTGATGGCTGAGGGCGCTGTATACAAATGTGTGTCCAGACACACAAACTCACAGAGAACAGATCAGAGGGGGCCTGGCTCTGTGAGATGCCATCTACATACAGTAACACCTTACCCAGGAGGTGCCCAGTCCAGAAGAGTGAAGACAGAAACACGCCTCCCCCATCTGTCTGCTTAATGAAACGCTCCCTCCATACTCGTAAGCAGAGAGCTCTAACATGCTCTGATCAAAATGTGGTCTTTATCACTGAGAGCTTTTTCTATTGTTTTCCGCTACTAGAAGATAATATTTGAAACAGTAACTTCTTTGAAAAGAGAGGAAGTACATTCCATGGGACGTATAAATTGTTGACTTGTAAGTTTGTTTTGAAGCAGCCTGCCTCCACCCGACATTGTGACGTTGCTGTGGAGGAAGCCACCAGGCCCACACACTCTTTAAAAGAACAACAGACAGGGGTGTTTGGTGATCTCTTCTAATTCCAGCGTCCCCCTTAGCATTGTCTGAAGCTCTGTCCTTTCTGAAATAGTTTAGTTCATTCTCCTCTGTTCTTTAAAACTCCCCTTCGGATCCCCTTTCTTCCTGTTTCTAAAGCAAGGCAGTGCCGTTTGCGTCACGAGCCTATGGCATCATTTCTGAAACACCCCAGTGTTCAAGAGCTGGGGCACATAATGTCAAAATGGGGTGTTTAGTTCTCAGAACCAAAGCAAACACATACACAAATGTTCTCTCTGGGACCAACGTGGGAGACAGTTTCTAAAGGCCGACCACAAGCTGATTGTGTTTCTTGACAGTCCCCTTCTCTCAAAGGAACAAGCAAATTCCCCCATGCCTTTCTATGTGCTTGACAACTCCCCATAGCCAGCCAGGGCTGGGAGCTCACTTCAGATACAAGCCAGAAAAGCCTGGGAGCAGGAGACAGCTTGCACTTGGAGAATGGAGCACTGGAAACAACACAAAACCAGGAGGCACTTGTTTTTCAGATAGAAAGAGCAAAGACTTCTTTGATTGTATTAAATAATGTACAAAAATGTCACATTTATCTTTGTCCCTCTGATGTCATTTTTGACACAAAGACTGTGATGTGCTTGCTCCCAAGCCTGAATTTCAACGTGATCTTCGATAAATCTTTTGTTCATTTCTTTTCAACAGATATTTATTGGGCAAACTCTTCTCGATGCCAGAAACACAAAGACGAATATCCGCCTGGCCTCCTTTTAGAGAGTAGTGGAGATAATAGCAGTCTCTTACATTTGCAGTCTACTTCCAGTGTCCAAAGCACTTCACACACATCATCTAATTTAATCCTGGGGAATAGCCTGGCAGAGTGTAGATAAAACCTGGGCTGCAAGAAACGAGAGGCAGGAAGCCCATGACAAAAGATGTCACCAGGGTTGGTGGATGGTATCCTTGATATTAACAACTTACTTTGCACTTAGGAAATTTAGGTGCTAAAAGTATGTGTTCTCTGGGTACCGAAGTGCAAGGCTGTCTGGGTATGGAAAGCCTCTCGGGAAATTAAATAAGTTATCCTTCAAAGAAATCTTTGAAAGTGGGGACACTTTATTCAGAAAGAAAATTGGCTTTCCTCTCAGAAAAGACTGCAAAGAAGATATTTTCAAAGCGATGGCTTAATGAGGTAGAAAGAACACTGAACAAGGAGTTGGGAAGTTAGTGGCCTGGTCCTACTCTGTGGCTTTTGGCAAATGAGGAAATTGGGCCAGATTATCTGTCAATTGCAGGTCCAAAATGTTGCATGATTGACTAGATAGGTTTACCACTTTATTATATATATATATACACACACACACACACACACACACACACACACACACACACATTTTTCAGCAGTTCCTGAAAACAAGTTGAGCAAAGACAGTTTTAGAAATTACACAATTATTGCTACATAATATGTGTACTTATTTAATTTCCAAGATTGGTCCGGTGTCAAGGGATAAATAGCATTTTCTAGGACTGTTAATTTTGAGGTCCTCTACCACATGGACTATAGGAAGGATAAGGATGAAATGCATGATTCCTGGAACAAAATAGACACTTCATCAATATTTGCCTCATAAACACATGAAGACATGGATAAAGAAGTGAATAAATGAGGAACACATGGCCTTAGAGAGCAAAGAACAGCATTTTGTCCTGCTTACATCCTGGGGTATGCAAAAGGATATGGTTCTGAGAAGTGTATAAAAGTGTCTTGTGCTAAAATGAAAAGCCATGTAACCATAAACAAAACAGTGCCTTGCAGGGAGGAGGGGTGGGTGGGTACATGTGTACAAGAAATTTAATTTTTCTACTTTCAGTTCAGTTCAGTTGCTCAGTCATGTCCGACTCTTTGTGACCCCATGAATCGCAGCATGCCAGGCCTCCCTGTGCATCACCAACTCCCAGAGTTCACTCAGACTCACACCCATCGAGTCAGTGATGCCATCCAGCCATCTCATCCTCTGTCGTCCCCTTCTCCTCCTGCTCCCAATCCCTCCCAGCATCAGGGTCTTTTCCAATGAGTCAACTCTTCACATAAGGTGGCCAAACTACTGGAGTTTCAGCTTTAGCATCAGTCCTTCCAATGAATACCCAGGACTGATCTCCGTTAGGATGGACTGGTTGGATCTCCTTGCAGTCCAAGGGACTCTCAAGAGTCTTCTCCAACACCACAGTTCAAAAGCATCAATTCTTCGGCACTCAGCCTTCTTCATAGTCCAACTCTCACATCCATACATGACCACAGGAAAAACCATGGCCTTGACTAGACAGACCTTGGTCGGCGAAGTAATGTCTTTGCTTTTGAATATGCTATCTAGGTTGGTCATAACTTTCCTTCCAAGGAGTAAGAGTCTTTTAATTTCATGGCTGCAGTCACCATTTGCTACTTTAGGCCCAATGTTTCCTCAAGGTTAGTTTGGTGCTTTATTGTTGAGTAGTAAGTTGCCTGTGTTCTCTGATCCTAGATATTTGCATTTGGAAATGAAGTACTCCCATTCTGGCCCAATGCCAAGACAGTTCTGTGAAGATCCACACTTAAGATTTAAGTCCAGAATCCCAGTTTATAGCAAAGATGTTTTTTGTCACTTTATGTCATCCCTTGCCATCAGATGAGCCATTTGTGGTCCTCTTGGCTCCTTGGCATTTAGCTCGTGAACTGTCACACTCACAGTGCCCTCAAGGTTATGTCCACCCTGTATGTTGTGTAGGTGCAGCCTGAAGAACCTGCCACATCTAGACATCTCTGTCCCCAAAGAAGCCCTTGGCTTTAGCCATAGAAGTCTGCCTATGGACCTTCCTGCGCCTCTGCTCTGCAGCTGTGTCTCTTGGGGAAATGCACTCACTCTTCTGGATCTTGTCAACCCCTTTCAAGATATGGCACAGGCTTCTTGGTGGCTCTCTACAAATCACTGCCCCTCACCCCCCACCCCAACCCCAACACATGGGCTACATCTAGCATTTACTCTTCTGATAAAACTACTTATGGCAGTATCACTTTATGCATAAATTTTGTCTTTCCAAATAGGTTTAAAATGTGTAGACTGGAAACCATATTTAGTGTACATCCATGATCCCCAGTGACTAGTAAGGGTTAAGCAACCATTTGTTGATTGATGGTGATGACAAATTGAAATTATCCTGGAATCATCATAGTTTCGGCATACAAAAGTGAGTTGGGCGGCCATTGAGGATCTGGTCTCAGACACGTCTCTGCATCACTGAAAACCTGGATGTTTTTTGAACTGTACCAGGTCCAAGGACACCAGTGACACCAACTATTCAGAACAACACCTGCCTCAAGGTCTCCCCTCATAATCATGTAGTCATCTGGGGCCCCAACCAATTCTTACTTAACAAACATCCTTTGTGCCAACTCCAATTACAATTATTAATAGACAATTCATATCACTCACTATAACATTGCCATGTCTGTCTTTATAAGCCTCCCCCATTTTATAGTCTGGTGGATCATAATTCAGGTGCTTTTTAAATCTCCCGGCTGAAGTCCTAACAAACCCCAAAGAAACACCTTTTAATTTCAATTACATCTCTGCTTCTGAAATTTTGGTTAACAATGGATAATAAATACATCATAGGATGTATAATAAATACATTAATGAAGTTCAGTTCAGTTCAGTGGCTCAGTCATGTCTGACTCTGTGTGTCCCCATAGATGGCAGCCCACCAGGCTCCCCCGTCCCTGGGATTCTCCAGGCAAGAATACTGGAGTGGGTTGCCATTTCCTTCTTTAATGCATGAAAGTGAAAAGTGAAAGTGAAGTTGCTCAGCCATGTGCGACTCCCAGTGACTCCATGGACTGCAGCCTACAAGGCTCCTCTGTCCATGGGATTTTCCACTTCCAGTACTGGAGTGGGGTGCCATTGCCTTCTCTGGTTTAGTCACTAAGTCATGACCAACTCTTTTGTGACCCCATGGACTATAGCCCTCCAGGCTCCTCTGGCCATCGGATTTCCCAGGCAAGAATACTGGATTGGGTAGAAATTTCCTTCTCCAGGGGATCTTCCTCAACCAGAGATCCAATCCCCATCTCCTGCATTGGAAAGGAGATTCTTTACCAGGGAAGCCCCTATACTTTAGTAATGGTAAGTTAAGCAATCAAGAAGAAATTATTTAAAGAGAAAAGCAGGAATAGAATTATCTCCTCACATGCACCATTGCTTAGTTTATGCTTCTGCTCAGAAAAATAATTTGAATTATTCGATTTGGTATTAACTGATTTTTCCCTCTTGATATTTCACTAAGAATCATGAGCTTTGAATGTTTGTGAGACTAAGAGGAGGGATATAAAAAGAAAATAAAAGAAAAGAGGGAATTTAATGATGGAAGATTCTCAAAGACTTGGGTTCCCCTCTCTGAACTGAGGAAATGACACTACTTGTATTTTTCTAACTTCACAAAGAAAACAGGTGTGGGGTTTCTTACCCATGTGTTTTGTAAAACTGCATCACATTTCATGTGCTGAGCCATCTAAATGTAGTCACTGGATCATTTCTTCTTCCACCTAAATCAGTTATTGACCAGATATTGATGAGAGCCCAGCCAATTTAAAGCTGGGGCTCAATTAACATAAATCTGTAAAAATATCATTTCAGTGAAGTGGAGTGGCTACAAGGCTGAATTTCCTAGCAATTTCCTTTCACCTCGAAATGAAAACTTGGGCCATTTCAGGTCTCAAATGCTCAGTTTTTAAAATCAAAAGGTATCAAATCTAAGATCTCATTTACGGGAGAAAATGTGACCTATCTCTCTCAGTCTCAACAGAAACAGCCTCAGCTGATTTCATATTTCCTTAGTGAAATCGCCTGTGTTTCAGAGCCCAATTATCACATGATCTCTTCTGATCGAAAGCATACTTTTACAGGGTGTTTGGATAGAATGACCTGAGTGGAACAGTTAAATTAAAATCACTGTCCTAGACCGAAACACAGAGAGTACAACAGTGAGTCCCATTCAGGGCACAAGTTTCCCTCCCGCCTGACTCTGTCTCTCGCTCTTTCTCTTCAATAGTTCATCAAACAGTTTCAGTAGATCTAAAGGAATCAATTCTACCAACAAATGAGATGTATAAATGACCATGAAATGTTACTATTGTAAACAGAAGAAGTTTTGAGGCTGGCAAACACTGTTTCAGTGGTGACTGGAGCAATCCCTTTAAAGAATTATTTATCAGTGAGTCTGAATTGGGGAGGGCATGAGAACCTTATCATCTGGCTTGAGGGCTGCCTGAAGCTGGTCATCTTTGGCCTTCAAATAGCAGTCAAATCAGAACTGTAATTTAACCTTTTAGTGTCTCACTGTCTAGCAGCCACCTTTTCACTCAGGGTGGCTCTACAAAAAACACAGAGCGATTCTCTGTGTAATTAAAGTTCCAGCTGCATGGATCTGCTCACTAGAAATTCAGAGTCCTAGAGACCTGTCTCAGAGAGCCTTCTTGTTCCCACCACCCTGATCCGCCATCCTCTTGTTTCCTCCTCTTTCCCACCCTTTCTGGTTTTTTTTTTTTTTTTTTAGATGATTATATGATCTTTATAAACATACATAGAATACATATAAACATTAATCATGTGTTAATCAAATNTGATGCTGGGAAAGATTGAGGGCAGAAGGAGAAGGGGATGACAGAGGATGAGATGGTTGGATGGCATCACTGACTCAATGGACATGGATTTGGGTGGACTCCGGGAGTTGGTGATGGACAGGGAGGCCTGGTGTGCTGTGATTCATGGGGTCGCAAAGAGTCAGACACATCTGAGTGACTGAACTGAATTGAACTGAACCTTGTATTTTCTCTGAGAATAATGATTCAATATATGCTAGTTTTTGTAGAACACATCTATCGCTAATAAAAATTGACTTCATATGCATATCTATGCATACATATCCATACATGTATACATATCTGCCTATATACAAACATATATATATATACACACAATATAAGAGAATTACTGTGTACAAATACACATGTATATAACTATGTGAGTTTATATGACAGTTTTTCTCTTAAAATTTTAAAAGTTTTTTATATCATTGCTTTTACCATGAAAACATTTAATATGGACAGAAGCCAAATAACCCATGCTGACTGATAACAGAGTTCCCTAGTCATATGCACAGATCTCTTAGAATTGGTGCCTTGCAATCTCTGTCAAACAAAGCAGGTTGGCCAGCATGTGTCCTTCATGTGCATTTCCTGGACAAATCACCCGATCTCCCAATGTTTTAGTTGGCTCTAGTAAGAGGTAAAAATAATATGGGGCCCTGCATGAATGTATACATTAAAATCTTGCAGCAGGTTTCCCAGGGAGATACTCTGATTCACCTATCACTGTGGTCTTCAGAGCATCTACTCTGAATGGTTACTTGGTGCTATGGACTAAGTTTTCTCTTCCAAAATTCATAAGCTGAAAACCTAACCCCCTAATAGGAGAGTATCAAAATGTAGAGCCTTTTGAAGGTGGTTATATTTAGACATAGCCAAGACTGTGATCCCCTCAAGATGGGATTAATGCTCTTATAAAGAAGGAAGGTGACAAGAAGCCTCTCTTTTTCTTTCATTGGTTCTCTGTGTTCACAGGCGAAGGAAGAGAGCCCACACCAACAAGCTAACTATTCTGACCACCAGAGCCCTGCCCTTCAGACCAGCAGAAATAAATTTTTGCTGCTAAAGCCATCTGGTCTCCAGCATTCTCTTATGTAGCCCAAGCTGCTTCATGCACTTGGATCCAGTCCTCTTGCCACCTGACTTCCCACTGGGTTCAAAGGACAGGGTGCTGGGTATGGAGTCATCACGGGCTGGCTACCTCCTTCTAACAAAAGGCACAGCTCCTATCAGGTGGTCCTCTCCAGGTGACTACTTTTCCTGGGTTCAAGTAATTGCTCCTTCCCCCTATTACCTCAGACCTGTAACAGGTTATGAGGTCCTACACTATCCCTGGGTGGTTTCCCTAAAACCTACCTACATTTTTGTAAATAGTCCTTTAATTTAAATATGTTTCTCTTCCTCAAGTTCTGTGTGTCACTATTTTCTGCCAAAACTCTGGCAGGATCTAACAAAACATAGGGATTGCTAAAAAGATTATTTTAATAAAAATGTAATTCCAAACATAATTTCTCTGATAAAGAGATTGAGACCTAAGAACTTCTAATCAACAGGTAACAATGTAACATCCTCAGGGTCACTAGAGTCATTACAACTGGGGTCACCAGGGACTTCCCTGGTGGTCTGGTAGTTAAGGGCTCATCTTGCAATGCAGGGAACATAGGTTCCATCCCTGTTTGGGGGACTAAGATCCCACATGCTGTGGAGTAACTAAGCCCACACGACACAGCTAGAGTCTGTGCAACCCCATGAAAGATCCCCCTGATGCAACTAAGACCCAACACAGCCAAATAAATAAGTAAATATTGGAAAAAAAGAAAACACACACACACACACACACAACAAAACAAAAAAGAAAAAAATGGGGTCACCATGGGGCAGTGGCTATTGTATGGCCTATACCACTTGGCTTGTGACAATCGGAGAAGGCAATGGCACCTCACTCCAGTACTCTTGCCTGGAAAATCCCATGGATGGAGAAGCCTGGAAGGCTGCAGTTCATGGGGTCACCAAGAGTAGGACACGACTGAGCGACTTCACTTTCACTTTTCACTTTCATGCATTGGAGAAGGAAATGGCAGCCCACTCCAGTGTTCTTGCCTGGAGAATCCCAGGGACGGGGGAGCCTGGTGGGCTGCCGTCTATGGGGTCGCACAGAGTCAGACACTACTGAAGTGACTTAGCAGCAGCAGCAGTGTGATGACAATGACCATGTGATGGTAAGCAATGAAACCTCTTCTGGTCTGCCTAGAGTAAAACATTCATACTGCATTTTTATCCCCATGCTCTATGAGCCAGCCCTTCCACAATCTCTGCTTCCATTTTTATTTCAGCCATGTCTTTTCCTCCCATCTTGGTTCCATTCACTGAAAAGTCTCCATTGTTCTAGGGGTCAGGAAACAAGGGCAGTTGGGGCGCTTGCTGAGAAGTGATTGCCTAGCAACCCATCTTCCTTCTTCCAAGGAGAGAGGCTATTTGCATTTTGGGAAAAAAGAAAAAGCTCCCCTTCTCATGAGTCCCGGGGTAAGAATATCTTGCTGACCACTCCTCAAAGGAACCTTCCTTTCTCTGAGAACTCCCCCTGGGTGGCCTTTCTCTGCCTGCTGCTGCTGTGTGTCCTCCCCTCAGGGTGGGTGCCACCTTCTGAGGGGCACCCAGAGCTGCTGAGGGCAATGAGTGCCTTCTGGCACTGCCGAGCTGCAGCCCCGGGTGGGCAGCACCAGGACAGGGCTCAGAACATCCTGATCTCATTCATGTGGACTTTACTTTCCCACACTACTCTTTCCCTTTGTAGCTTTCTTTCCTGGAAACCTGCCACACCCAGGGGATGTCTAGGCCTGCTGCTCTTAACCCTCAAGCTGCCGGTGAGTTCCCTGAACTTGCTTAGGAGAAGCTGAAGCCAGCCGAGGCAGGGAAATAGAAGGGCTATAAACTTCACTGAGAAGCTATTCACCCATCTACACGAGGTGGGAACCAAGGGAAGAGAGACTGTTCTTTACATCATCGGGGAGACTGAACTGGGTTTATATATGGAAAAATCATTATTCCAAACTACAGGCCTCCTACAAAAACATCTCATCCTCCATTTTTCTCAGTCACCATGCTGAAGGAAAAAAGGATGATCCTCTTATAAGTGAGGTGTGAAGAGTGGTAAGACTGGAGCCCTCCCTGTTTTATGCCTTAAAGAGACAAACAGAACTCTTGGGCTATCTGGGTTCAAGTTGGGCAAGAACTTCAATCTTTTGAAGCTCTGAATTGTCATCTTTAAAACTGAGGTCTTTAAGAATTACATTGAAAACTGTTGACAATGTTTAACTCCAGTAACTCAAGGCATGTACTCTGGGGTGTACTGCTTAAGGAAAACCATTGCATTGCTGTATTCACTATGGTTTCCTCTGCCCCTTTAGGATATTCGTCTTGAGGAGAGGGCCTGGTTATCCACAGATAACTGACCTTCAACCCTATAGAAGATACAGCTGGCGTTTTACCTTCCCAGGTAGCACTAGTGGTAAAGAACCTGCTTGACGAAGGAGACAGAAGAGGCATGGGTTCGATCCCTGGGTCTGGAAGATCCTTGGAAGGAAGGCACTGCAGCCCACTCCATTATTCTTGCCTGGACAGAGGAGCCTGGTGAGATATGGTCCATAGGCTCACAAAGAGTAGGACATGACTGAAGCAACTTAGCCCACACACACAAGAAGATGTTGCCAGGTTTTAGAGAACTTGGCATTCCTTGACCATTTTATGTATTGAGTTGGCCAAGAAGTTTGTTCATGTTTTTCCATAAGATGTTACTGATATGCATGTGTATTTCCTTGTATATAACCCAAGACAAAGGAACCATGGTAGTCCATATATGGCTAATAAATAAATAAACTTCTTTGATGACTACATGGAAACTCTTTCAAGAGAGAAACAGTAGAAAACTAATCCTCTTATCTGTAAGGCCAAGAGATAAATACAGAAGAAAATTCTGAATGATTCATGAGAGTTGGTCTATAAGCAGAGAAGAAAGAAATAATTCTTTTTTTAATACCCCTAACCCCAAAATTTTATCTCCTCTGGTAAAACAAGCATGGCTTTATTTTTATTTGCTATTTTTACCAGATTTTTTAATTCTCTAAGAATTGATCTTAAGTCTTCTCTATGTAGAAAATACTTAATTCAGTGGAACTGGGAATTGAGCTTTGAATTTTAGAGCCAGAAGGACTATAGAAGTTATCTGACCCAAACAATATCATCATTTCACAATTGAGGCCCATATCCTGAGGTCCAAGGAGGTTTGGGTTTGCCCAGTGAAGTCGCTCAGTTGTGTCCGACTCTTTGCGATCCCATGGACTGTAGCCTATCAGGCTAATCCATCCATGGGATTTTCCAGGCAAGAGTGCTGGAGCGGATTGCTATTTCCTTCTCCAGGGGATATTCCCGACCCAGGAATCGAACCCAGGTCTCCCACATCGCAGGCAGACGCTTTACTGTCTGAGCCACCAGGGAAGCCCCAAAGAACATGCAAATCACACGAGTGGTTTCTAATCCACAGAATCATTGCTAATGACACTTCAGGTTCATGTAACTACAGGAAGCTGACTTCGTTAGTGACAGGAGTAATATGCTTGTTAGCAGGTCACTTTGTTTCACACTTGAAAGTTTTGAGGTATATATTTTGTGTTTGGGGATTAGAAATCTAGAATGCTAAAGCAAGGGGCTGAAATAGGCCACCTTGCCACTGTTCATTTCTCATTCATTCCAGTGGGAGCATTACAGGACACACTATGTGTCCTACCAGTGCATGGGCAAGTAGAGAAGACAGTTACAGCGAAGTGTGTTCTTGGGTGGATGGTCTCTCCACTGAAAAACTGGTGAATCTGTCTTGAGATTCTAGAGAATAGTGAAGTGGTCATCTGGTAAAAAGGTGAATCAAGCATCTCTGAGTTTTGCTGATCTGCTTACCATTTCTTTCTCTCTCTCTCTCTCTCTCTTTTTTTTTTTTCTCTTTAACTACTTCTGTTTTGTTATTCACAGCTTCAAAATTGTGAACATTTGGGAATTCTCTCTCTGACATGGAGAACCTGTTGGTCGTGGTCCCTCAGTTCAGTTCAGTCGCTCAGTCGTGTCCGACTCTCTGCGACCCCATGAATCGCAGTACACCACGCCTCCCTGTCCATCACCAACTCCCGGAGTTCACTCAGACTCACGTCCATCGAGTCAGTGATNGTGTATTCTTGCCACCTCTTCTTAATATCTTCTGCTTCTGCTAGGTCCATATCATTTCTGTCCTTTATCGAGCCCATCTTTGCATGAAATGTTCCCTTGGTATCTCTAATTTTCTTGAAGAGATCTCTAGTCTTTCCCATTCTGTTGTTTTCCTCTATTTTTTTGCATTACACCATTTAAATAATTATGTCATAAGTATAATGAGATACTAAGCTTCAGACTCTTTATATTAGTCCATGAAAATAAAATCAATGCCTTTGAAAGCTCAGATGAAGTTTGGCAAGTTTGAAAGAAGCAAGAAGAGTGTAAACTAAGGGCTTACTGGAAAGTGTCGAGTAAACTGGAAAAACAGTTGATTCTGGAAACAGAGTGCTTTATAAATTTCTCCCTGTGTGTAGAAGAACTCTATCTGGCTGTATCCTTTTTATTTGTGCTAAAATAATTTACATAAATGAGAATATGGTAGCTGACTTTGATTGTAAGGATAAAAACCTTGAAATCTTTGAGCTATCAAGGACTTTAGAAGTACTCTACCTCACAGAATCCACCAAACTAAGTAAAGTAAAAATGCATCATATCGGTATGAATTTATTTATAAAATTTCACACTGGTTACATTTATGTATTATAAATCAAACCCCCCAAAAAAAGAAATCAAAGTTTTGCTATTTTCCAGTGTGTTAAAATTGTATATACAACCCATCTGAGCATGTTGGTTGCTGTTAGTTTTTATTAATGGTTATAATGTACTTAGTATTAATACTTATGTTAATTATTATGATACACACAAGCAGATGACATTTAAATATAGAACTAATCACTGAAACTCCTCCACAAAAATCCCTGTCTTCCACAGAACACAGTTTCCAAAACACTGAGCCCTTTCTACAACATCATGGAAGATGGAAAGCCTGTGCTTGGATGTTTCACTCCAGTGACAAGGAACTCATCTCTTGGCAAGGTTTCCCATTGGAGCTGTCACTCTTAGGTACTTCCTCTTTACACAGTGCCACATCCACTTCATGAAACTTTTACCCAGCAGTCCCTGCCCTGGCCTCTAGAAGTACTGCCTTCATTGGCAGGACAGAAAGCAGCTATTGTGTTTATATCTAGGCCTTCCTTTCTCTCACCCCATATTCCCCATTCCCTCAACTATTTCTCCTATGGACTGGCCCCAGACTTCTTGATCACTCTCCTCCCAGTGTTCTCTTGCTTCTTAGAGCAAGAAATATACACCCAAGAAATATAGCTGGCTTAAAATTACATCAAACTCGATATGTACCAACTGAGTTCTTGTTCTCTGCCCAGCCTATCTGAAAACTAGGACAGGGAACTGCACCACTAAATGTCCCATCANCCCAGACTTCTTGATCACTCTCCTCCCAGTGTTCTCTTGCTTCTTAGAGCAAGAAATATACACCCAAGAAATATAGCTGGCTTAAAATTACATCAAACTCGATATGTACCAACTGAGTTCTTGTTCTCTGCCCAGCCTATCTGAAAACTAGGACAGGGAACTGCACCACTAAATGTCCCATCATGCAGGTCAGAAATCTATTTCACATCCTTGACATCCATTGCTTTGCATTTTCCATACCCAGTTCACCACTACGTCCTGTGATTTTGCCTTATAAATGGCTTATAAACCTCTTTATTGGTTTTGTCTCCACTGCCATCACCCTTGACCACCATACATACCAGCCTGTCTTTCCTGAACTTCTGTAAGAACCTCTTAACCCATCTGCTTATAGCTGCTCTGGCTCTCCAGAGTTGCACCACCCAACATGCTTTCATACTGTGGTGATAGAGAAGACTCTTGAGAGTTCCTTGGACAGTAAGGATATCAAACCAGTCAGTCCTAAAGGTAATCAGTCCTGAATATTCACTGGAAGAACTGAAGCTGAAGCTGAGGCTCCAATACTTTGGCCACCTAACGCGAAGAGTCGACTCATTGGAAAAGACCCTGATGATGGGAAAGACTGAGGGAAGGAGGAGGAGAGGGCAACAGACCGTTGGCTGGCATCATTGATTCAATGGCCGTGAGGTTAAGCAAGCTCTGAGAGACAGTGAAGGACAGGGAAGCCTGGGGTGCTGCAGTCCATGAGTTGCAAAGAGTCAGACATAGCAACTAAACAACAATAACATCTTGCTTGAAATTCTTAGCAGCATCTCACTCTCATGATAATGAACAATGGCTGACAAGGTCCTTTGTGACTCAGCTCCTTTCTTCCTTTTTGCTTCTCCATCTGGATTGGCACCTCACACTCTGTGTTTAGCACACTGGCCATCTTTTGTTTCCTTCCTTATGCTCTGCTTCTCTTGCAACAGGCCTTCCTACCTGTTGTTTTCTTCCCCTGGGCTATACTTTCCTCCTCTTTTGTCCTAGAAAACCCAACCTGCAGGATTCAGCTCAAAGATTCCTACCTCAGTCTTCCCAGAGGTCAGATCCCTTGTTGTAGATAATTATAGCCCTCAGGACATCTGCTTCATGACACTCATCGCAGCTCTTACTTACATATGTTCATTTGATTAATGCCTGGCTCCCCAGATGGACCATTAGCTTCACTAGGCTGAGATGTGTCTATTTTTGCTCACTTTTTCCCTCCTAGGGCACATAAGATGCTCCAAAATATTTGTTGAGTAAATTAACTATGCAATTCCTATTTTGATGTTTGCTATCTGGTTCCATCAAGGCAATTGATCTAAAGTTTAGGGAAAAAATGACACAAATATGATCAATAATAATTTGAAACCCAAAGCAGATGAATAAATGGAGAACTCAAAGTTGTTTTTAAAAGAATGTGTGTCTCTGGGTATGGTTAAAGAATGTCCAGCTTATCCCTTGACAATATTAAGTCTGAGATTTATGTGAACAGTAGGAACTAGGGAAAAGGAAGAAGAAAAGATGATAAAGGGAGACGAACAAATGTTGACACAATTTTCAAAAGGGAGTGAAGAAGCAAGATTACAAAAACAACTTACAGCCAAACATGACCTTTGTCCTAAGCTGAAATTTAACAGAAACTATTAACATTTATAAAGGGTTTGAATGCACTTGGAAAAAGAAGTGATGGTGATCAGGAGTAAGTACAGTTTCATCAAGATGAGGTCATGGTAGATGGTCATTCGCTTTCTATTAAGTGAACTACAGGAGAGGGACAAGGGAGAATGTCAAGAGCGTGAAGTATATCGACTTCATCAAGACTCTTGGCAAAAACCCCTGTAGTTTCCTTGAGATGTAAGGAAATACGGGCTGAAAACTGAAGTCGCTCAGTTGTGTCCGACACTTTGCGACTCCTACCAGGCTCCTCCATCCATGGGATTTTCCAGGCAAGAATACTGGAGTGGATTGCCATTTCCTCCTCCGTGGGCTGAACTTGCAGATGGTTAAACACTGGTATGTGCCTGCCTCATTTAACACTGTCCTGTCTAGGACTGATTCACTCCAATGTTCTTTAGCTCTGAGGGGTTCTCTTTAAATGTTCAAATATACTTAAAATAATGATGGCTGACACATGAAATACTCACTATGTGGTGGGTACAATTTCAAGTGCATTTAATCCTTGCAACAGTCATTTGAAAAGGTATTATGGTCGTTGCCATTTGACAGTTGAAGAAAGTGAGTGTAGAGGTTAAGGAGCATGTTCAATGTCACAGGTTAGTAAGAGGTAGAACTGGAATTTGAACCTAGGTAGTCTGGCCCCAGAGTCTAAATTCTGTATGCTACCCTAATCCCCACCACTACCTCCACGCTTCAGATGCTCTAGAATGCTCTCAGCCAGGGAGGGGGACTCCATCATACCTGACTGATGGTCATTCATGCACCGGTCTGTAATGTTCTAAAGTAGGACCTGTAATGCACAGACTCTCAAGGGATCCATGGAAAAAATTCAGAGGGTTCTGTAAGCGTGGTTTGCACCTAATTTTCACTAACCTAACAAAAGTTAGTATTTCCAATCCTTAATGTTGGCAGCAAACCACAGTATTGTCACCCATAAAAAGCAGATATTTTCAGGTTACATGATTGCTGTTGCAGGTATTGCAACACATCATTTATGCTCATCACCTATAAATTAGAGGGGTTATTAGACCTGCCACCAGATCTCATTATTGAATATTTTAACAAAAACACTGGCATGAGTATATCACATTTTAAACATGTTGTAACTGTACTGCAATGGAACGGTGTACCTGCTTAGCCCCATGTATTTTATGTTATGCATTTAAAGCCTTATTTGGGGAAAGAGTCCGAGACTTCATCAGCTTGCTAAAGGGCAGAGGCTGCCCCATGCTGTTGAAGCCAAATTTGTGCTACAGTGTGTGTGGCTTAGGCCATGATGCTTTCCCTTCATGACATGTGTTTCATGCTCAAGCAAATAGTTATGACTAATCATGGCTGACAAAAGGTAAGCAAGTGATAGTTCTGGACCACAAAGAGAAAAAGGAAGCATATTACACAGAATATTAAAATAGGTTTTCTGCAGTGGCAGCTAAAGTTGTCTTTAAGGATATAGTAGAAGAAATACAGAGCACAAATCAACAGGCAGAAAGGATCAGGGAAGTCCTTTGACATTCTCAAAGACCTCATAAACATCGCTCTAGCCTGGGAGGGCTGCCCAACAGAGTATAAAAAGTGGTTGTAAAACACTCGTGGGAGGAATGTCATAAATCCAGGGGACAAGAATTGAAAGACTGATGGCCAATGTATGTGCCCCTATGTCGACACCCTGAGACCACCCTATAAAGATCTGAAACAGTGCCCACATTCCTAGGAACCCATCCAAGTTTCTGGCATGTTTATCTAAGAACATTTCTCCAAACATGGGAGATGGGGCCCAATATACGCCACAGAGTTTCCACATTGTTCCTGTTCATTGATTAGAAGAATAACTCACATACATATTCTTTACACTTTTCATGGTGGCTTCACGACAGCACCAAGGAACAATTCAGTCGCTCAGTTGTGTCCGACTCTGTGACCCCACGAATCGCAGCACGCCAGGCCTCCCTGTCCATCACCAACTCCCGGAGTTCACTCAGACTCACGTCCATTGAGTCAGTGATGCCATCCAGCCATCTCATCCTTGGTCGTCCCCTTCTCCTCTTGCCCCCGATCCCTCCCAGCATCAGAGTCTTTTCCAATGAGTCAACTCTTCACATGAGGTGGCCAAAGTACTGGAGCTTCAGCTTCAGCATCATTCCTTCCAAAGAAATCCCAGGGCTGATCTCCTTCAGAATGGACTGGTTGGATCTCCTTGCAGTCCAAGGGACTCTCAAGAGCCTTCTCCAACACCACAGTTCAAAAGCATCAATTCTTTGGCGCTCAGCCTGCTTTACAGTCCAACTCTCACATCCATACATGACTACTGGAAAAACCATTGCCATAGTGCCAAGGAACAGGCAGAACAAACTTGTTTGCCATTTCACTGAGATGGAAAGTAAGGTCAGAGAAGTGAAATGAGTTGTTCAGAGCCGCACACTGCATGCATACTGCAGGTGAGGATGAAACCAGGTCTGCTGTTTGCTGGTTCCATATTCCTTGGCATAGTAACCAGATTTAAAATCTNACCACAGTTCAAAAGCATCAATTCTTCGGCGCTCAGCCTTCTTCACAGTCCAACTCTCACATCCATATAGAGATTCATTTTATTTTTCAGATTCCACTTGTAAGTGATATGTATTTGTCTTTCTCTGACTTATTTTACTTAGTATGGTATTCTCTAGATCCATTCACATTGCTGCAAATTACAATATTTTATTCTTTTTATGGCTTAGTAATATTCCATTGTATATACATACCACCTTCTAAAAATTTAATTTTTTATTGGAGTATAATTGCTTTATAGTGTTGTGTTGTTTTCTGCATACAACAACATGAATCAGCCATAAGTGTAAGTATGTGGGTGTGTGTACATATATATCTCCTTACCCTTTTGAATCTCCCTCCCACTCCCCCCACATCCCACCCCTCTAGGTTATCACAGCACTGAACTGAGCTTGCTGCGCTATACAGCAGGTCCCCACTAGCTATCTATTTTACACATGGTAGTGTATTATATATGTCAGTCCCAATCTCCCAATTCATCCCACCCTCCCCTTCACCCCTTATGTCCACAAGTCCATTCTCTATGTCTGTGTCTCTATTTCTGCTTTTCAAATAGGTTCATCTGTGCCATTTTTCCAGATTCCATATATATGCATTAATATACAATATTTGTTCTTCATTTTCTGACTTACTTTAGCTGGCATAACAGGGTCTAGGTTCATTCACCTCAGTTTAAGTGACATTCATTGCTTTTATGGCTGAGTAGTATTCAGTTATCTTAGTGTACTGTAAGTCTTTCCATCTTCTATCAGCATTTTCAATGATAATCTCTGAGGCTGAGGGCTATAGAACTAGACTAATATGTTCTTAGAAACTTGGCCCACAAGGCCCTTTTTACTCTTTATTCCAGTGTGTAAGAAAAATAAAGAGTAATTCTATCTTATTAACTTCTCATGTATCTGATTTCATTGGGCATGATAGATGTTCTAAATAAGATGAATCTAAATAAATGAATCTTACCTCGTCAAACGTTAAAGGCTTTTTAATTTTAACTGAGAGTAAAGTTCTCTAAAAGATATATTACATGTTATCTAATAATAATAAAGAAGGATTTTGAACAGAATAGTCCTTCTTCATAGTGACTTTCTGATTGTCATAAAGAACATTCGTTATGTTTATTCTATATCTGCTTTTTTCTTTTTGTGTCTCCATCCTCAGTGTTAGCTATCACCTCTTCTGTTTATATTGGTTTGCTCATATCCTGTTGGTGCTTTGAAAGCCAGATAATCAAACCTTTTGAAAACTATATTAAAGAGAAGGCCAAGATATCCTGCTTGGAAAAGCAGAGACAAGTACTTATATTTAATACTGCGATATTGAAAACTTTTGGGGGGACTTTACTTTCTTCCATGTCCAATACAATTCATGCTTTGGAGGAGATAAAACTACTTAAAGTCTGGCTCTGAATATTAGTGTTGGCATTATATTTGTATTTGCTATAAATATAGAAACCAATACAACATCAAAATGTATATTCTGGTAGCTCTGATACTTAACAGCTACTGCTTTTTGTTTGCTTGTTTTTATACCTTCTTAATGATGTTTCTGTGTGTTGAATAAAATCCATTTGCTGCATTATTTTATCCACCTTTAGTGGATTATTCAATTAAATCACGTGGTGAGCTACCCAAGCAGCTTCAACAATCAACAGTGGCTTATTAACCAATACTTTGTTTAAATCATGTTCTAAATGCAATGGCTCTCTGTAGGCTTAAGCAAGGAAACAGGTTGCACACTTGGAGAATTTGATTTAGTAACTTATATGCAGAGTACATCATGAGAAACACTGGGCTAGAAGAAACACAAGCTGGAATCAAGATTGCNTGCTTATGTTTCTGGAATTGAGCTGCAGGAGTTGCTTGTATGTTTTTGAGATTAATTCTTTGCCGCTTGCTTCATTCTTTCTCTAAGACTCAAGTCAAACTCTATTTCTCTCCCAGATTTCATCCCACATGCCAATAAAAATCAATTTGTCTCTACACTTCACAACATGCCTAGCGTTAGAGTGATTTATTATGTTTCTTCTCCCCAAGAGATTTGTGGTTTTCTTTAGGGAACAGAATAATCTCATTCAGAATCTACATTTTGGAGAGACATGGCTAAAAATTATATATGCAGTACCATATTGGACGAATTCAGTCCTTATCCATCCAAGGTGTTCTGTCCCTGACCACAGGACAAAGACTGTGGAAAAATGTGAAAAGTGTGGAGTGTTATTAACGTTCTGCTCACACAGCTTTTTCCAAAGCTTTCTTGAACTAGTTCACATTTTGAGCCTTGGGAATCTCTCAGAGGTAACAAGAAAGCTTAGATAATTTTCTCTTGCTCAACACTCACTGAAGACGGAGAAAATCTACTCTCTTACGAAAGTAATAATCTTGTGTAGGCAGGAAAACTTTGATTGTAGAAGAAGTATTATGTAAATGTAAGTTACTTAATTAAAAAGAAAAAAAATCCTTCACAGGAAGTAGCTGATCTAAGGAGGTGGGAGAACTTGTTTTCTTTACTGCAGCTTACATGTAGTTCACTGATAGATTTTTTAATGACATATTAATCATCATTGAGAGATGGCAACTGTCTTCTACTGTTAGGCAAGGTGGAGTGACAAGGAAAGAATATACTGTCTCATCAGAAACAACCAAAAACTGACTTAAATATATTTATGAAACAATTATTTTCAAGACACTAGATAATAGGCAATTAGAGATCATGATTCTTGAGAGATTAGAAACAAACATAGCGAGTCCCATGGTTGCCAAGATTAATTCATTCACTGGTGGAGCACAGCATGCTCCTTGAGTTGAGGAGATGGGGCTGAGAGCCTGGAGAGATCAAGGTGACTAGAGTGGATAAACAAAACCAGAGAAGAGAGAGCTGCACACAGAAAACTCTGAGGACCTACAGAAGGTGCCTGTCAAGTATTCAGCTGAGTATTGATCATTGCATGCAAGTGAGGACATTCTCAATGGCTGGGAAAGAACAACCCAAAAGGATCAGTGCCCACTGCTCACACAGGACCAAGAATACTGCCAGTCCCCATGAAGCAGAGTGAAAATCTCATGATTCATGGGGAATTAGGTAGAGTGCCTTGTAGATCTTGCCTCAGCAGTGGGGAATTATTAGTTCTAAAGTAAGCAATGGTTTAGAAATACCTAGTAAATCATAACAGCAACACACAAAAGGATCAAATAGTTTCAGAACAAAGCTCAAAAATATTTTTAGTAAGGCAAAATATCCAGCATACAGCAAGATAAAATTCACAGTGTCCGGCATCCAATCTAAAATCCTAAGGCATACAAAGCACTTGAAAATATGATCCATGATAAGGAGAAAAATTAAACAATGAAAATGGATCCAAGACTGACACACATGATAGAACTACAGGCAAACATACTGAAACATTTACTACACATTTATAAAGCGTAATTATAAAATTATAGTTTTAGAATATAAACATTTAAATATAAATTTAATATATAAATATAAAACGTTTGTAATAAACATTTAATTAGAGTTAATTAGAATGGAAGATATAAGAAAAGGTCCATATAGAACTAGGGATGAAAACTTGAATAAGTACAATGAATAACTTGAATAACTACAATGAATGGGAATGAAGGATCCGAAATTAGACATTGCAAAAGAAAAAATTATGGAAGTTGAAGACAAAATAATAGAAATTATGCAACATGAAACACATAAAGAAAGGAGAATCCAAAAATATGAAAAGAGCTCAGTGAGCCATGAGGAAGGTTTAAGTGACTTAACAAAAGTGAAGTTGGAGTCCCTGCAAGTAAGTGAAGGAAATGGAGAAGGAAGTGGCAACCCACTCCAGTATTCTTGCCTGGAGAATCCCAGGGACGGGGGAGCCTGGTGGGCTGCCGTCTATGGGGTCGCACAGAGTTGGACATGACTGAAGCAACTTAGCAGTAGCAGCAGCAAATAAGTGAGGGCATAGATGAAATATTTGAATAAATAATGGCCCCAAATATTCAAACTGATGAAAATTATAAGCCCACAAATCCAAGAAACCCAATGAATCCAAGGGAAAATCTTTAAAGCAGCTTTGAGGAAAAAGATGCATTATATACAGAGGAATAAAACTCTCCTACTGAAAAATGCCAGGAATTTTATCTTTTAGCAGTTAATATGTGGCACTTCAATTTATTTTACTCAGCAAGCTTTAAAGGCAGATGCTCATTGAGAATAAAGAAACAGAGGCTATGATGGCACCTGAGGTGAGCATGGAAAGATTTCTTTGCTCTTCTCAAAGCCACCCACTTTGGCTTCCTTTTCCCCTGTAGTACAATCACAGTTTACCTAGATCTTCAGAAAGCCATTGATCTCTGCTAGTAAGTTCAGTCCTTGGTCTTGGCCCATGTGTGGTCAGTGAGGTATAAGAAGGAGACTTTGCAGAAGAGTCTGGGAAAGAGTTACTTCCTGATGAAAGAAAAGTATATAGGTATAAATTATTTTTTCCCTGCAGCCATCCTGCCTCCCTTCTCCTCCAACTGCAGTTTTGACATGTTTGGAATTGAGGCAACCATCCTTCAGCCATGAATAAAAGACCAAGAAAATGTCAGGTGCCAGTAAATTGCTCTGACACTGGAAAGCTTCTGAACTCATTAGAGAACTGCCCACCTTTAAATTTCTTGTAGTGTGAACAAAAGCAAATCCCTATCTGCTTGGCCTATGGCTAAGTGCATTCCCACTTAACTGTTAGAAAAAGGAAATCAGATATTTGAACTTTTGTCTTTAGGATCATAGTTGGATGTTCTTTTCCCTATATCATTGTTAGGTCTTTATTGTCAGTGTCCTTTTTTAAGGGGCTCTTGTCTCAGTGATGCAAAGATATGGAATGTGACAGATACAAGACAGCTGAAGCCTAACTGCTTCCAGATGGGTAAAAATGGGAGAAAGTATCTACTGAATATACTTCTCAGTACTTTGAGGAATCAGAACCCTTCTGGCCCATGCACATCGATGGGCTATTGCCTACCATCCTCTCCAGCACACCTGAAAACATCGATTTCTGTATGTAGTACTTCTGTGTACAAAGAGGAAGGGCTCTTGATTTCAAGAATAAGAGACTCAGAAGACTAAAAAAACAAGAGGATTTATCCCATCATCTTCTAACAGACTCTACTAGTTGGTAAATGGATGGAGCCAGGGCTCTGGACAAAGCTCTGGATAGAACCAGGGTTCTGAACCAGGCCAGCTCTTTTGTGCAGACTTTGGCCCCTATCTATAGCCCTTCTGAAAAGGCCACAAGTCCCAGTAATAGATTAAAGGCTCTAATGAGTTCTGTAGCAAGGAAATTATTGCTTACCTTAGTGATCATGGATCTCTTTTACTGGTGAGACAGATGGATCAACTAATGGATCTAGTTTGAGAGACACTGCACTAGACCAATCAAATACATACAGCAGTGGAGATCTGGGGATCTGTTGGGCAGATCTATTTTCATAAGCTGCCAGAATGCAATCTGACATGTCACTTTCTGGCATGAAATCTCTCAGTAGCTTCCCACTGACAAAAAGGCCAAGTTCAAAGAATTTGGCATAGCAAACAGGCAGCTGTGAAGTCTGATAATAATGTGAATACCTACTTTTTTAGTCTCAAGGGTATGTAAAGGAGCCTCATTCCCAGGCCATGCATTATGATGTTTTCACGCCATTTCTTTTCCTGTGCCACCTCCTATGCCAAGAATTCTTCCCTCTTCTCATCGTCCACAGCCTTCTTGCCAATAGATACATTTCTGGTTCATATCTTAAATACCAGTTCAAATGCCTTGTCTTTGTGAACTTGACTCTGATTTCCTAAAGCAGACTGGTAGCTTTCTTTTTAGGGTTCCTTATACATATTTCTGTTGATATTTCCGCATCTCTCACATTGTGTTCAGTTACTCAGTTGTGTCCAGCTCTGTGCGATCCCATGGACTGTAGCCCATAAGACTCCTCTGTCCATTGAATTTTCCAGGCAAGAATTCTGAAGTGGGTTGCCGATTCCTACTCCAGGGGATCTTCCCAACCCAGGGATGGAACACATGTCTCTTGTGTCTCCTGCATTGGCAGGTAGATTCTTTATCACTAGTGCCAACTGGGAAGCCCCTTCATCACATGGTGCTGTGTGTGGTCCGTCACTTCAGTAGCGTCTAACTCTTTGTGATCATATGGACTGTAGTCCACCAGGCTCCTCTATCCCTGGGATTCTCCAGGCAAGAAATAATGGAGTGGGTTGCCATGCCCTCCTCCAGGGGGGATCTTCCCAACCCAGAGATCAAACTCATATCTCCTACATTGCAGGCAGATTCTTTACTGCCGAGTCACCAGGGAAGCCATTATCACACATCTAAAGACTCTGCCTTTATTATTTAGTACAGTATCTAGCACGTGGCAGCTGCTTCATTAATGTGTGTTGAATGAATGAATAAATGGACACTCACCCACCCTGTTACAACTCCAAAGCATATGTGAAATGTTCTTAGGGAGGCTTGAATACAAATTGAGTCAATTTAGAATCTTAAAACAATTTATGCAAATCTACTTTAACATAGAATTAGCCTGAATTCAATGTTCTGATTTCTGCCCAACAGGCAGGTTCCTCTGAACTGTGCTTTTTCTCTCACTGTTGTTCAAGGCATAAAATTAAAGATGATTTCATAGAATAAACAACCTCTTATGTTTCTGGAGCCACTTTAATCAAAAGAAGCTAACCGGAAAGGTCTATAATTATTTGTGTGAAAGTTAAGAGTCATCGTGTGAGTATCTATTAAGGAGAAAAATAAGGAAGTGGTATCTGCAAAAGAGAGTTAATGACATAGAGAACATTCTTCTTCCAGGAAGATGTTTGTTGCCCTTTTAAATGAATGTTCTGTNAAAAGAAGCTAACCGGAAAGGTCTATAATTATTTGTGTGAAAGTTAAGAGTCATCGTGTGAGTATCTATTAAGGAGAAAAATAAGGAAGTGGTATCTGCAAAAGAGAGTTAATGACATAGAGAACATTCTTCTTCCAGGAAGATGTTTGTTGCCCTTTTAAATGAATGTTCTGTTTAGTTTTAAGGGTTCTAGGCAAATATATCAGAGGAAGTTTGTCCGCTATAGTGTTAATGTAAATAAGTTTCAGCTCTGGGCTTTCTACTGAAAATAAATTGTCTGAGATAAAGATGTCCCTGTATCTCTAGCTTTACTTTCTGAAGGCAGTGCTCCTAGACCCAGCACCAGGCCTGTCTGCAAGTCTGAGTATCTTCAGTTTTCATCAATAGAGCTAAAAAGACACATTCATCAAGGCTTTTCCTTATATGTGTCCTATTCAGCATACCTAGTCTGTGCCGTGCACTCTGCCAGTTTGCACAGATATAAAGATATATAAGATTTGTCCGCTCTCTGCTCTCACATCAATGAGAAGGCATGAGCAGATTTCCATGATTCAAAATACTCTATTCTGCAACGCTTATTTCTAAGAAGTATTGAGGGATCACAGATTTGTCAGCCATTGTTCTGCTTGGAGGAAGTCAGGGAGGTGGTGGAACTGAAGTTATTGCTTAGGAATCAGCAGTTATCACCAGGTAGACAGTGTCGCTCCACATAGCGGGGATGACCTGAGCATTTTACACAGCACAGTAAAAACATGTGTGGAATGAGTTAAGATCTACCTCTCTACTCAACAATCTATCTATTCATCGATCTCTTTATCATCTACCTACCTATCTACTTAGAAATGCTCACATTACAAGCAAATATTCCTTAAAAAAGAACGAACACTTTTTTTTAAGACCAAAGTATAAAAATTAACCCTTGATTATTTCTCATGTGCTTGTCCAGTTTTTAAATTATCTAAGGCAATGCCAAAGAATGCTCAAACTACCACACAATTGCACTCATCTCACACGCTAGTGAAGTAATGCNAGAAGGGGATGACTGAGGATGAGATGGCTGGATGGCATCACTGACTCGATGGGCGTGAGTCTGAGTGAACTCCAGGAGTTGGTGATGGACAGGGAGGCCTGGTGTGCTGCGATTTATGGGGTCGCAAAGAGTCGGACACGACTGAGCAACTGAACTGAACTGAGCTGAAGCTTTCTCTCTTCTATGGTTCAGGACTTTATTTTCTACTTTTATCACCCTTTTTCCTCCGGGGTAGGCAGAGTAAGGGACAAAGTACCTAAAGTTGAAAACAGTTCTTTTTGCTACTTGTTATATCAGCTTATTTTTAACAAAGCTTGTCTTCCTTTCTTTCTGCTGTTGATAAACTGTATTAAGCACTTGCAGGTGATTTCCAGACTTGTTTATATCATTTTAACACTTTAGGATTCTCACCATGGCCTTTAACCAAGTTAGATTCACTTGCTTCTTTAAATGTCCACTATTAATGAGCTTTCTAATTCTGTTTCCCTGTTTTTTCTTAAGTGAAAGATGAATTAAAAGATAGAATTTCTTACCCCCACCACCATAAAACTAAAATTCAAAGTGTTGTATAAGACTGAAAAGTGAGGATTTCAGATCTTTGGGGCTCTGTACTCACCAATGGTCACCATTCATTTTAAAGGCCTGTTGAAACCAAATCACGGAAAATACCAAAGCACACATTTAAAAATCTCAATGGATCCACTGAGGCATAGTAATGATCAAGTAGCCTGAGATCCTAGGTCTCTGACAGGCAGAATGTGACAGAAATCTGGTTCAGATGCTTCCTAAATGTCAGGCTTTGCCAGTGGAGGGAAGGAATAAAAACGAAATGAAAGACTGG
Organism: Neotragus moschatus; assembly: GCA_006410615.1. Taxonomy (NCBI): domain Eukaryota; kingdom Metazoa; phylum Chordata; class Mammalia; order Artiodactyla; family Bovidae; genus Neotragus; species Neotragus moschatus. Next base: position 1,722,371 of record SJYA01001365.1, on the reverse strand, counting down.
TACCGCAGAGCTGCTAATTAAAACAATTCAGAGAACATAAATGCTAGAGTAATTTTGGACCTGCCATATCAGGCTGGTTTCAATGCAAATGTAGTGTTCCGATTTCCTCCTTCTTTAGGAAGATATAATTAGCTCAGCTGCAACAGGGTGGAAGCTTTGAGGCAGCCGTTTCCTGGTGCTGCCAGCTCCCCCATGATGGAGGAACAGCTGCCACCCGCCCCTCCTGCCATGGATCACACAGAGTTGGGGCCACCCCGCAAGGCAGCTCACAAGCCACCATGAGCAGAAGGCTCAGGCTGCCAGTGGGATTGGTTTTTGCTTAAAGATAAAGAACACGTAACTCCTTAATCCAGTTGACTCCATGCCCAAACAGCATCTTTCCATGGAAGACACCCTTGGTGAAGACAAAAGTCCTCATCCACTACTGTGCAGGAAGGATATTAACAGTGGTGATGATCATAGCCCACATCAGCCACAGCAGTTCCCCACCTTGGAGTGTGAAGGCTTTTGAAGAAATTGAAAACAAAATAATTACAAAATGTGCCCACAAATGAGCTGTAAGGAGAATAGACTCCCCAGCTTCCATGGCAGAAAAGATGAAGAGAAACCATGATGGGGATGGGCTTAACATTAAGCTTATGGATGGTCCAACAGGTGGGTAACTTACGTGAAAGCAAAAGTGTCCTGGGAGGTAAGCCATACAAAGTCACACTGGATTCACATGCAGAAACAGAGCAACGGCTTCTACTTGTCCACTGGACACACTCAAGAGAATGAACTTCATGGATAGGCTTTGGATATTTGGATAAGCAAAGATATTCTACAAATGAGTTCTATGACAATAAATACTTTCATGGAACCAAAAAGTAGATTATCACTTGAAAATTTTAGAGACAGCAAAATGAAATTCATAATTTCTTATTTTTTCTAAGCTACTACTAAATCAGCCAGTTCTTATGCTCATCATCCACTTTGTACCAAATCCCACCAGGCCCACCTGTCACAGAGGTCAAGGTAAGGCTGGTTCTTTCTCCTCATCCTCACAACAAAGTGAGCATATAAACCTTGAAGCTGCAACTGAGTAGGGACCAGGGCGGGGGGATTAAATCAATGTGGCATCTGAAGCATATTTCTTAATGAGTAGGATAGTTCTGTGAAGAACATCTAACAAATAAAGGAACTGGGAATCATTATTTCCTCCAATCTATTCAGAAGGAAATGTTTCAAGGAAATGTTACTAAGTGGAGGATTTTCTTTTTAACAAAATAAGAATATATGGCAGATGACAAATGACAGTGTTTTAAAATGCATAAATGACCAAGGCTAAATTCTCATGTCTATAATAATGGTCATTGCTTTGCTAGTATTTTTGAGGCCTTTTAAATCAAGATATAATTCTTATACTATAATATTTACCCTTTTAAAGTACATGTTCAATGATTTTCATTATATTTACACACATACTAAACAACCATCACACTACACAATTATAGAACATTTTCATCACTCCAAAAAGAAACTCCATATCCATAACCAGTCACTTATTCTCCACTGTCCCCCAGCTTCTGAAAACCACTAATCTACCTCCTGCTCTGTGGATTTGCCTATTCTGGATATTCCATATAAGTGAAATCATGTAGTATGTGACCTTTTGTGCTTGGTTTCCTTCACTTAACCATAATAATGTTTTCAAGGTTCATATTGTAGCATGAATCAGTACGTTATTCCTTTTGATTAATGAATAATAGTCCATCATACGGATGATCACATTTTGTTTATTTGTTTACTATTTGATGGACCTTTAAACTGTTTCCACTTTTGAGCTATTATGAATAATGCTGCTATTTCATTTGTGTACCTGTGTGTGTGTACATATGGTTTTAATTCTCTTGGGTATATACCAAGGAGTAGAATTTCTGAGTTATATGATGACTCTGTTGTACATTTTGAGGAACTGCCAAACTATTTCTAAAGCAACTGCACCAATTTACAATCCCACCAGCAATTTATGAGGGTTCCAATTTCTCCCCACCCCTGTTAACACTTCTTATTGTCTGTTTTGCCCAGTGGATATGCAGTGGCATCTCATTGTGGTTTTGATTCACGTTTCCCTAATGACTGATGATGCTGAGCATCATTTTATGTACTATTGGCCATTTGTATATTTTCTTTGGGGGCACCAAAATAAACTTAAATCTTTCGCCTATTTTATAACTGGGTAATCTATCTTCACACTGTGAAGTTTTTCAGTCTTTTTCTTCAGAATTATTTTTCCAGAGATTGTAGAAAAGGTCACTGAGTTCCACCTCATTCAGTCACAGCTTTGAGAACGAAGCATAGCTTTATTGATTTGGATAATGATAAAGTTGAAAATATTTACTGAGCACTTATTTTGTGCCAGACCACTCTGAAATCTTTATTAACGTACTGTGAAAGGGAGAGCCATTGCCAGGGCCACATGTTTCTTCCCTAGATGCTCATCAAGATCAGTAAAGATTGTTTTTAAGGAAGAACCCATGTGTTCATTTGTCTCCTTGGACAGGGAAATGCCCCCGTCTCGCCACTTCCTGCCAAGGAAGCACAGCTAACAGAGAACACACATCCATTGGCATGTAACCTCCTGCCACGTTTTAGCTTTCTAGACCACACTAGTCATCACTAGACTTAGAACAGGTGCTTATCACAATGCTTATCAAAATGACAGAGGAGGAAACCCGTCAAAACAATCTGCAGAAGAATATGCAAATAAGCAATGGGTTCACTGTCTTAGCTTAATTTTAGCAAAGTCAGCTCAGCTACAAGGCAGACTTTGAGGTGAGGGAGGCTGCAAGGAGGACTACAGGAGACAAAAGGAGGAAGTTCTTCCTCAAAGATAAGTCATGATGGGAGGAGCAAAGGTAAGGACAGGCATGTTCTTCACCAGGCCCAACCTAGTACAAAAGTTAGTTCAGTTATAAGTTTTATCTTTTCAGGTGATATATTTTTAGAACACTTCTGTCTTTTTCTCCCTACTTCCCTCTGCCCTTAAAAATCAAGCATGACAACAAGGAAAAAAGTGGGGGGTTTGAGATGGTAGAAAAGACTTCTCTGGTGGCTCAGATGGTAAAGCATCTGCCTAAAATGTGGGAGTCCTGGGTTCAATCCCTGGGTCAGGAAGTTCTCCTGGAGAAGGAAATGGCAACCCACTCCAGATGGTAGAACATGACCCCAAATCTTCACTTTCAATATCACAAATTCCCAGTTTCCAGAAATGACCCTTTTCTTTCATACCCGAGTTCTGAGATCTCAGTTAACAAATCTAATACTCCAAGGGGGCCAACTCCAGATAATCAGTGGATTTGCATCATTGAATACAATTCTAGCCATTAACATGTTAAAGGGTGGAACCCCAGGTAGACTGGGTAGGACAGAACCTCTTACCAAGATGGCCACCAACCAAGATGGTTCTCAGTGGGAACTTCCAACATCTTAGTGCACCTTCACTTACGTGAATGAGTTCACCTAAAGTCAAACCTCAAACAAAAGGCTCCAGGCATAATTTCACAGAATCAAAACCAAACCTCTAAATCTTTTCACTTTGGGGCCTCCTAAAGTCCTCAGGGCTGCCCCTGGCACAACTCTCATGTTGAAATCTTTCTCTTGACAATATCTAGAGAACCATGGAAGTGGCAGGATGGTACGGCGGGATGAATTATGTCCTCCCCAGATATACATGCAGAAGCCTTAGCCCCTAGTATCCCAGAATACAGTTGTATTCAGAGATGGGCCTTTAAAGAGGTGATTAAGCTAAAATTAAGCTAAAATGAGGCCATTAGGGTGGGCTCTAAACCAGTCTGACTGACATTCTTATAAGAAGAAATTTAGACACAGAGAGAGACCCCAGGGATGTACGTGCACAAAGAAACCATGTCCTCCATGTGAGGACGTACACAGCAAGAAGGCACAGACTGTAAGCCAAGGAGAGAAGCCTTAAAAGAAAACAACCCTACTGTCACCTTGAGCTTGGACTTCCAGCCTCCAGCACTGTGTGAAAATCATCTTCTGCCATGCAAGCCACTGAGCCTGCAGTATTCCGTTGTGGCAGCCCAAGCACATGAATACAACAAGAGGTCCCCAGGGAAGGGGAGCCCTGGGCCTCCTCACGGGTGCAGCCACTCACCCTGTAGTAGTCCGTGCTGTACACGTCCCGGGACATGCCGAAGTCCCCGATCTTCACCAGGAGGTTCTCGCCCACCAGGCAGTTCCGGGTGGCCAGGTCTCGGTGCACGAAGTGCTGCGACGCCAGGTAGACCATGCCTGCAGCGATCTGCTGGGCGATGTGAAGCATCTGTGACTGCGTCAGCTCCGTCGGTGGGTTGCCCTCGGCCATCAGCACTGCATCCGGTCCGTGCGCCCTGGGGAGGACACGGAAGGCCTCAGGAGCCTCGGCTCTTCGCCTTGAGGGGTCCTGTGCCCCTCATCAGCTGCTGGGGTGGGAGGATACTGCTTGCCTTAGGGAAAACAGAAGGCAAGGACAATCCACCCACAGTTTTACCTCCAAAGCCTCCAGAGTACCCGGGCTTCATGTCCCAGAAAGTCTAACATTTCCAGGACCCCATGGGCCTGAACAGTGCTCCCTCAACATACAGACAGGTTCACCTTTTAGGGCTCTGGAACTACGCTGGGGTCAGGCGCTGGCTAGATTCCAAAACCCTAGAAAGCAGTGGGTGGCTGAAGCAAAAAACAGGTGAACAAAAAAATATGCAAATTAAAATAAAACACTGGAGGAGAGTTTCACTCTCCTGGAGTCAAGAGTCATTGCACCCCAGCAGGAGCCCCAACTCTCCCCCTCTCAGCCACGTCCTGCAGCAGAGGGTCTTCACCCAGGCTGGTCCCTCCAGAGTGCAGCTCTAATCTCCCCCACTTCACCCGTTCCATGGCCCGACATGGTTTCAGCTACCCTTGTCATCCTCAAGCCCAGCTTGGCAAAATAACTGAGCATCCTCATCCCAGGCATTCATTCCCAGTGAAAAATGCCTTCTCCTTCAGCCCAGCCCCATCCCTGATCTCCAGCTCCATCTGCACTGGCCACCACAGAGGGCAGCTTTTTGAATCACAATACATTTAGTCTCTCACTGGGGCAACTTTTATTCCCCATACTGTGTGTGGGGAGTGGTGAAGTATATCTTCTTTATATTCTGTCGTATCCAGTTTTTTCCCAGCTGTGTGGCAACTTAAGGCATCTGAACAGTGGCATGTGCTTCAGGGAAGGGAGGGCCTCAGTCTTAGGATGCCACTGTTAACCCCTTACCTCCACCCCGCATTCCCCAACTTGGAATCCTGCCTGGTGAGTTAAGACTGGAGTCACTGCCCTGATGGACTGAGGGGGCACTGCAGGGCCAGGAGGAAAGGCTACTTTTGCTGCTGGACCTGCCAGGACAGCCTAAGGGCTTCTCCCTCCCAAAGGCAAACAAGGGAGAAGATCCTTCAGGACAGTTGGAAGCACTTCCAAATAAACATAGAAGATTCTAAACAAATTTTAAAGTAGGTGACCCCATCCACAGTGTTCTAGAGCTGTATCACTATTTGAAAATAAGAGCCAGAATTATCCAAGAACATCCAACTTGTTTTGCCCCTCCNGAGAAGATCCTTCAGGACAGTTGGAAGCACTTCCAAATAAACATAGAAGATTCTAAACAAATTTTAAAGTAGGTGACCCCATCCACAGTGTTCCAGAGCTGTATCACTATTTGAAAATAAGAGCCAGAATTATCCAAGAACATCCAACTTGTTTTGCCCCTCCTCCTACCGGCCAGCCCCACAGCCCCTCCCTCCACGGCTCCAGCCACAGTGGCTCCCAAAACACACTGTCACCAGACATTTTGTTCTTGCATTTTCAGAGAATAAGCACTGGACAAAGAGGTGGGGAATTTCCAAGTTCTGGCTGTGTCCAGCCCTATGGCCTGGGAAAGTCTTTTAGTGAGTCCACTTTGTTGTTGTTGCTGCTGTTCAGTTGTTCAGTTGTGTCTGATTCTTTGTGCCCCCTTGGATTGCAGCACACCAGGCTTCCCTGTCCTTCACTATCTCCTGAAGTTTGCTCAAACTCATGTCATTGATTCAATGGTGCCCAATCTGTAATTTTCTCATTAGTCAAAAATCCAAAGGTCTTTTATGTTGGGTTATCATTTGATTTGGCTGTAGTTGCTAAGTTGTGTCTGACTCTTGTGACTCAGTGGACCATAGCCTGCCAGGTTCCTCTGTCTATGGGATTTCCTAGGCAAGAATACAGGAGTGGGTAGCCATTTGCTTCTCCAAGAGACCTTCCTGATCCAGGGATCAAACTTGGATCTCCTCCATGGCAGGTGGATTCTTTACTGACTGAGCCACTGGGGCTGTCACTTAGGTTCCTTTTATCTGAAAACATCTGGATATAACCTTTCCTGTTTTTGTACAAGGCAAATTCTAACACATTTATTTCACCTCCATTCAAACTCAAGCCCTGACTGCCAATGGTCACACTGAGGAGAATACCGGAAAAGCCTTGGCTTCTTTCTGCTCAGACTCTCTCACTGGAGTAAGAAGTCTTACAGTGCAGTGGCCAAGGTTCTAGGTAATCAGAAATGAATTTGATCTCCTTCTAACTTGCCAGTTTTGACCACAGTGGGTGCAGACATCTCTGGGCCTGCTTCCTCATTCTGTGAAGTGGGGATACTGATTATACCTTCCTAATACGATTACCCTGACAGAAGAGGCTTTAGACACTGCTTGTATGGTGCCTTGTGGATTTTCACTTTAGAGCCAGAGGGAAAGGCTTTGAAATAAAGTTTTCCTTAAAAAAGGAAATGGATGGTGATATGAAAACATGCATTATCCCTTGTGCATTTCTTTTTGTGGTTGGCCTGTGACGAGGCTCTCAGAACTGGCCCTGTCCCGTCACTAAAGGTTACTCAAACCCAATCCTTCCTAGCACTAAGGGGGCAGGGGAAAGTGACAGTATTTTCACTCACCATAGGAAACGCCAGGAAAGAGATCTAGAGATATACTCAAATGATGAGAAATCCTGAAACACCCAGAAAACGCAAGCCAGGGTGAAATTGTCCCAGATTCAGTTCAAAGAGTGAACTACTGTGATGACAGGTAATCCGTGGCTGAAATAAGGCCGTGTACCCTCTCACCGATGTGATGGACATGAATTTGACTAGGCTCTGGGAGTTGATGATGGACAGGAAAGCCTGGCGTGCTGCAGCCCATGGGGTCGCAAAGAGTCGGACATGACCAAGCAACTGAACTGACTGACTGACTGACCCTCTCCTATCATGTGTGCCTGTGTATTGAGGTTGCATGCAGGCATGCCAAGTTGCTTCAGTCATTTCCAACTCTCTGCTACCCTATGGGCCATAGCCCTCCAGGCTTCTCTGTCCATGGGGTTCTCCAGGCAAGAATACTGGAGTAGATGTGGTCCCCACAAACTTTCTTCTCTGACACATTTTCCTCTTTATTCTGGTTGATGGAGTAATCCTGGGAGTTATACCTTCTGCATTATGGCAGCACCTGGACTGCTCTGTCCTCCAGTTTCTATAGGAACTGGACAGAACTTTCCACAAAATTAGCACTGGGAGATTCATGGAGCCACTGGAAGTTTCAGGAACTGTAGAATTTAAGGAACAAGTCAATTGCTGAGAGAAAGTAGAAGGGGGAATGGGTACTGCTGTGTTTAGAAATGGCATCACATGGCTTGTACAGTCTGGATCATTTTGACCCTCTATAACCTCATGAATGGGTTTTTCTAGGTGGTGCTGGTGGTAAATAATCCACCTGCAAGAGACCGAAGAGACACGGCTTCAATCCCTGGGTAGGGAAGATCCCCTGGAGGAGGGCATGGCAACCCACTCCAGTATTCTTGCTTGGAGAATCCCATGAAGGGAGGAGCCTGGTGGGCTATGGTCCATAGCATAGCAGAGAGATGGAAACGACTGAAGCAATTTCGCACATCTGCACACAACCTCATGAATACACACACACACACATGATAGAAGAGGGGACACAGCATTATTTCAGCCTCAGAAATCCAGACTCCTCTAAGAATCTTTCTGTGGCAGAGACTTTAGGAAAGAGAAAAAGGTAGAGGCCAGTGCAAAAGGCCACCCCTGTGTGTGCAAAACCCCATCCTGCAGCAGTCTGCTCCACAGCACTGGAAAGCAAGGGCTCTCCAGGGCCCCCCTGACCTGTACCCCCTCCCCTGGGGGGTGGGGCAGGCTCCTGCACTGTTAACCAGACATTTCTCCTGCTCAGTTCTGGGTGTCTTGAGTAGAAAGTCCTGGTGTAGAAAGAGGGCAGGCAAGGCTTTTAAATAAGTTCTCAGGAGGAATGCAAGCAAAGGTGACAATCCCGCCGCTTCACTCCACAGGGTACCCTGCAGCTCCTGGAAATAACAACACATTTCACCTCTTTCAGGAGAACATGCCAAGAGGGGAGAGCCCCTCTGGGCTTGGGGAGCAGGTATCAGGGTCAGGATTCTGACCAGGGAGGCTTCCCTCCCTGCCTTGGCCTGTTGTCTCCCATTGTGAGTGGCAGAAGCACTCAGCCACACTTTTATGGCTCTTCAGTTCCGTTCAGTCGCTCAGTCGTGTGAGACTCTTTGCAGCCCCATGAACTGCAGCATGCCAGGCCTCCCTGTCCACTACCAACTCCCAGAGTCTACCCAAACCCATTGTGACTCTAGAACATTACAAAACACTGCTTCCTTTCTGGTTTTCAACGGTCCCTTCAGGAGGAAGTGTTGATGTGGTTGAGACAATGGGGTTTGCAGCCAGGGACTGTGGGTTTGAATCTCAGCTCTGTCATTCACTAGTCATGTGACTGGTTTTTCAACTGTATACTGTGGATGTTGGTGTGCTTTGTGCTGTGCTAAGTCACATCAGTCGTGTCTGGTTCCTTGCAACCCCATGGACTGTGGCCCGCCAAGCTCCTTTGTCCATGGGATTCTCCCGACAAGAATGCTGGAGTGGATTTCCATGCCCTCCTCCAGGGGGTCTTCTCCACCCAGGGGCCGAACATGCATCTCTTAGGTCTCCTGCATTGGCATGTGGATTCTTTACTGCCAGCACCACATAGGAAGCCCCAGGGATAATGGTAATGATAGCTTATTAAGTTGATACATTTAAAACATTTAGAATGCTTAGAAAGACTCAATAAATAGCTGTTTTGTTTGGCCTTACCACGGGGCTTGAGGGACATTAATTCCCTGACCAGGTGTTAAACCTGGCTCCCAGCAATGAAATTCCCTTGCCCTAACCACTGGACTGCCAGGGAACTCCCAATAAACAGCTATTATCACTTGAAAAAAGGGCCCTTTTCTATATTCCCTTCATTGAAGGTAATTCAGGAGAATTCTAAGAGGAAAAATTGTAATCTCCTTGAAAGCAAGGACTATGCTTGACTCCTCATCTCCCAGCCAATCTAACACAAGGCCTGTTCCTGTTGGTCCTCAATGGCTTTGGGATAAATAAAAGGGGTGGGAGGAAAACTGTAGACATCTGTCTTCACAGAGAAGTTCCAGTGATACTTGAGGACACAATTCATGGCAGCATAAGGACATGGTTCCCTCCCAGAAGGAGAGGACAGACTGTAGTTCACAGCACATCCTTGCACCTGAGAACCTGGTTCTTGGCATAGAAAACCTTTTGCTCCCAGAATTCAGCAGGTTCTGAAACTGAGCACAGGAGGTTTTCAACAACTCCCTGACCTGTACAAGCTGCCAAGGGAGAATCAGGTGCCTGTTCCTTCTGGAAGGCACAGAGGAGAACTAGGGATGGAGCTGAGAGTGAAGGAATCAACACACACACATGCACACACATGCCTGCACACACGTGCATGGTCTGAGCTCACAGAGGCATTTACTTGAGTCCAGGTGAGTACATTTGAAGCTATTATTCTACAGTTTGGGGAAAGCACCATTTAAAAATAGGGACATGGCCTAGAACATGGGAATAGAAGGAAATTAGTTCTCCTATAAGCAGCTAGAGCTCAGTTAAATGCAGCTTCTTTTCTTCCTCTCACATTAGATGAGTCAAACTGTGTATAAGCTCCCACTGCCCTCTCTCCTACCACCTGGGTACATGAATGCACCCAGGTGGTAGGAGATGGTCAAAATGATCCAGACTGTACAAGCCATGCAATGCCATTTCCAAACACAGTAGTACCCTCTCCCCATTTCACTTTCTGTCAGCAATTGATTTATTCCTTAAATTGTACATTTCCTGAACTTTCCAGTGGCTGCATGAAGCTACTGGCACTGATTTTATTGGAAATCTCTCTCTAGTGCCTGTGGAAACTGGAGGAAGACAGAGTAGTCTAAGTGCTGCAATAACGCAAAAGGTGCAACTTTCCTAGGATTATGGATCCTGCAACCAAAATGAACAGGAAAATGTGTCAGAGAAGAAGGGCTACGGATGCAACACCTATTGATTACCTGCCATCACAATGGGTTTCCCTGATGGCTCAGACAGTAAAGAACTTGCCTGTAATGCAGGAAATCTGGATTTGATCCATGGGTCTGGAAGAGCCCCTGGAGAAGGATATGGCTATCCACTCCAGTATTCTTGCCTGGAGAATCACATGGACAGAGGAGCCTGGCGGGCTATTGTCCATGGAGTCGCAAAGAGTCAGACATGACTGAGCGACTAGCAATACATTAGCCTTTTCTAACACACATTAGCCATCACAATAGTCCTAACACCAGTCCCTGAGATGGGTGTTATTATACCCCTTTTGCAGGTGAGAAAACTGAGGCCAGTGAGGAACATCTTTCTTATTTCTCTTAAGTTAAATTATCTACCAAGGAATCACAGCTAACAACTGCTAGTCTTTCAAAGATTAGTTACATTTTAAAGAAAACAGCATGTTATAGCCAGATGTGTCTTTGAGAGGATCTAACTCACACCAATGGCACCCCACTCCAGTACTCTTGCCTGGCAAATCCCATGGGTGGAGGAGCCTGGTGGGCTGTAGTCCATGGGGTCACTAACAGTCGGACACGACTGAGTGACTTCACTTTCACTTTTCCCTTTCATGCCTTGGAGAAGGAAATGGCAAGCCACTCCAGTATTCTCGCCTGGAGAATCCCAGGGATGGGGGAGCCCAGTGGGCTGCCGTCTATGGGGTCGCACAGAGTCAGACACGACAGAAGTGATTTAGCAGCAGCAACAGCAACTCAGACCCACCTGAGGGTTGAGGTGATTGAGGCAAGTGGGTTGGGGACCCACCCAAGGGCCCCAAGCAGCAGATGCAGAACAGGAAGGAGAACTGTGTCTTCCAGCCCTCACCACTGAGACTTCTTACTTTCCCCATGGTGTAAGATCTTAAATGTGCGGCTTCCATTTGCACATCTGCTTAATGTAAATAAAAGCATCACTTGATTTCCTTCACCAAGGAGTATTGGGATCAACACACTTATTCTCTCCCCTGGTAGATACAGGATAAGAAAACTCACTACAGGTTCCAGTAGGGTGATCATAACCACCCTCTATCTCCCTCATCAAACCCAGCTCCCTTTCAGTTTCCCTCACTGAGGTAGTTGGTGTATGAATAGAAATCACTAGTAGGAGGACTCAAGCTTCTGCTTGTTGAAAACATCCTACTGGCTTCTATGCCATGAGCTTTCTATTCATTCTAATTCAGCCTCATGCTTACCCTGCTGACTCAGTAATGTCATCAGAACAGCTAAGAGACTTGCTCAAGGTCATTCAGCTAATACAAGCCAGAGCTGAGATGCAACTTCAGCGCAGCATCCTGCCTGGATCATTAGTGTCCCCTCAAGAGGCACTACTCTGTGATGCCTTTCACTTTGTGAGGTATCTCTCACTTGCTATATCTTGCAGCCCCTCCCAGGCCACTGCACCCATTGCCCCAAGGAAGTGACCTGCCTGAGAACCTGCCATTGAAACAAGACCCAGTTTGGCCAGTGCTGGAAACCCAAGCAACAACCCTATTTAGCAACCCAGCAGCTCCCTTTTATCCGCCATGCTTCCCCGTTCCTCATTTTGCCACCTCCCAGTTTCTCCCTGACCACACAGCCCCCAGACGAAGCTGGCCATCTTTTCCTGACTTCAGGGACTTGACTTGAGTCCCAGTTCTGAGTCTTCCCTAGACCTGTCCTTCCTTCTGGATGTTTCACTCTTTTGATGGGGTTCTTTGCAGTCAATCCTCTGACCTACTGACCTCCTGGTTCTGCTTTCTGTCCTCAGAACAGAGTCCAAATGTCCACCTTTCCAGCCATGACTCCTCCTACCTCCTTGTCTAAACCTCCCCTCGTCCTGGTTTTTTGCATTGCCGGGTGCCTCCAAGACTCATCACTCTCACCAGCCCTTTTCCTGTGACACCTGGGAGCCTGAGCTCTTGCTGTTTCCTTCATGAGAACAACACTCTTCCCTTATCCACCAGGCAAACTCCCACAGATCCTAAGGCCCATCTCAGATGTCATGTGCCATTTAATAAACCAATACTCAATAAATGCAGTTGGGAAGGAGAGGAATCATTAGTGCCACGCTAGTGGAGTTTGTTGGCTCAGGAAAAGAAGCAACGCAGTGGGCCTGGGCTCTTTCTCTGTGGCAGACATCGGTGTTGTCACCAGGATAGGTGGTTCCAGAGAAAGGTCCAGGGGCCCCTTGGTCATTCCTGGGAACTTCCTGTCCTCACCCCCAGCTCGTATGGAGCCTACCTCCCCCGGCTCCCGGCGCCTCCCGTACCTGAGGAATTTGTTGAGGTCCCCGTGCTTCATGTACTCGAAGACCATTATGAGTGGGTCGCCCTCCACGCAGACGCCGTAGAACTTGACGATGTGTTCGTGCTGGAGGTTGGTCAGCAGCTCGGCCTCGCGGTGGAAGTCCTTGCGTGCATTGTCGCTGGCATCCTTCAGCGTCTGAGGGCCAGGGGCAGAGAAGAGAAACCGACACAGCTTAGACTGAGGGCGTGAGAGGGAAGCTGTCAGGAAGTGATTATTCTAGGGGGCTTGAGGTTAACGGATGGGAAGGACGTTCATCCCAGGTATCACACACTCAGGTATCAAAACATTGAAAACAAATGGCCTGATTCCTGAGGGAAGAATGAAGAACTGAGGGAAAGCTCTTTGTATGAAGAACTGAGGGAAAGCTCCTTCTGGATATGCAAAATTTTACAGTTTACAAAGCATTTGCATAGGTGTTCTCCATTAAGCGGCTGACATGAACTTTTCTTTTTACAGGATGTTGAATATATTCCCTTCTGCTATACAGTAGGTCCTTGTTTATTTTATATATATTAAATAGTAGTGTATATCTCTTAAACCCAGATTCCCAGTTTATCTATCCCTCCTTCTTTCCTCTTTGGTAAACATAAGTCTGTTGTCTATGTCTGTGGGTCTATTTCTGTTTTATAAATAAGTTCCTTTGTATCAGTTTTTAGATTCCACAAATATTTGTCTTTCTCTGTATGATGGTATGATAATCTCTAGGTCCATCCATGTTGCTGCAAATGACATCATTTTGTTCTTTTTATGGCTCATTAATATTCCATTGTATATATGTACCACATTTTCTTTATCATTCATCTGTTGACAGGCATTTAGGCTGTTTTCTTGACTGTTATGTCTTGGCTATTATGAATAGTGCAGGTATAAACATTAAGCTGTAAGTATCCTTTTGAAGTAAAGTTTTCATCTTTTCTGGATATATGTCATGAGTGGGATTGCTGGATCATAAGGCAACTCTATTTTTAGTTTTTTAAGGAACTTCCATACTGTTCTCTATAATGGCTGTGCCGACTTACATTCTGGCCAACAATGTAGGAGGGCTTCCTTTTTGCCACGTGCTCTCTAGCATTTGTTATTTGTAGACTTTCTGATGATGGCCATTCTGAGCAGTGTGAGGTGCAGCTGTTAAGATTTTTATCATCATCATTTTTAACCATGGCCCCAATCATTACCTTTCCCATTTGGGGGCCAGTTGGGCTTCCCTCATAGTTCAGTTGGTAAAAAAAATCCCCCTGCAATGCAGGAGACCCTGGTTCAATTCCTGGGTCGGGAAGATCCCCTGGAGAATGGATAGGCTACCTACTCCAGTTTTCTTGGGCTTCCCTTGTGGCTCAGCTGGTAAAGAATCCACCTGCAATGCAGGAGACCTGGGTTCGATCCCTGGGTTGGGAAGATCCCCTGGAGAAGGGAAAGGCTACTCACTCCAGTATTCTGGCCTGGAGAATTCCAGGGACTATACAGTCCATGGGGTCGCAAAGAGTTGGACATGACTGAGCAACTTTTACTTTCGCTTGTACTTTCTAGGCTGCCCTGTGCACCTCATCCCTACTCATATAAACTTGGTAAAGCTTTATATTATGAAAATATTTAGTAGAGAGAAGAACATAATAAACCCTCAGGTACCCATCTTCCAGCTTCAACAATGATGATATCTCCAGTCTTTATTATGTAAGCTCTCCAAACAGACTTCCCCAGCTTGTGCCCCACCCACTGCTGGCTCAGGAAAGGTCTGTGCCAGCGAGCTCACGAAGGCCAGTCATGCTGCCACAAAAACCATGTCCAAGAGCAAGCCGACGGGCTCTGGTGCCTCTAGTTCTCTGTTCATTCCGTTCTGCCTCCCACCACAGTGTCACAACAGGGCACAACTAGCATTTGTTGATGCCACACACACGCTGAGCTCCTGTCCTATGCCAGTCCCTGACCAGAGCTGCAGCAGCATCAAGAAGATATTGGCCTAAATAGCAGCCTTAGACACTCATGATAAATCGCAATTATAATTCAACCTCCAGACACAGTGCCTGAATGATCTGGCTCCCCTGCACCTTTATCCAGCTTGATCTCTTGAGATGCCAGTCTTGAACCTTATGTTTCCACCTTATGAAATGTCTGAAGCTGCCCAAGTGACACTGGCCACATTCCTCCTGCCCTGACCGTGTTCATCTCTCTGCCTGGTATGCTGACTTGGCTGGGGTCACCGATGGTGGAGGTTGACTAATACCCTGCCCCAAAGGTGTCCACATTCTAGTCCCTGAATATGTTACCTTACATGGCAAAGGGGACTTTACAAATATGATTAGGTTAAGGATCTTGATGTGGGGAGATGACC
The DNA here is from genome assembly GCA_006410615.1 of Neotragus moschatus. NCBI lineage: Eukaryota > Metazoa > Chordata > Mammalia > Artiodactyla > Bovidae > Neotragus > Neotragus moschatus. Next base: position 1,707,279 of record SJYA01001365.1, on the reverse strand, counting down.
CTAGGTTATCTGAGTGACTTCAATGTCATCACAAACAAGGATCCTTATGAGAGACAGGCAGGAAGTTTTTCCAATAGTCATGTGTGGATGTGAGTGTTGAACCACACAGAGGGCTAAGTGCTGAAGAATTGATGCTTTTGAACTGTGGTGCTAGAGGAGACTCTTGAGAGTCCCTTGGACTGCAAGGAGATCCAACAGTCCTAAAGGAAATCAACACTGAATATTCATTGGAAGGACTGATGCTGAAGCTGAAGCTCCAATATCTGGTCACCTGATATGAAGAGCAACTCACTGGAAAAGACCCCGATTCTGGGGAAGATTGAAGGCAGGAGCAAACTCCAGGAGATGGTGAAGGGCACGTAAGCCTGACATGCTGCAGTCCGTTGGGTCTCAAAGAGTCAGACACGACTTAACTGAACAACAACAAAGAGGAGCAAGAGAGAGATGCTATTAGGATAGAAGCAGAGATGAGACAGGAGAGAAGATACTCTACTGCTGGCTTGGAAGAATGAAGAAGAAGGCCATGAGCCAAAGAATATGGGGAGCCCCTCATATCCAGACAAGGCAAGGAAAAGAATTCTACCCTAGACCCTCTAGAAGGAGCCAAAGCATCTTTGCCTTAACTAAGAAAACCTCATTTCAGATATCTGCCCCCAACACTGTGAGAGAAATAATTTGCATTGTTTCAGCCCCTGAGTTTGTAGTAATTTGTTACAGCCTTGTACGAATACATAGCCTACCACTACACCTGGTTAACACCTAGCAGTCCTCCAAGACTAGGCTTTGCCATCACCTTCCTGAGAAGTGTTCACTGACACGTGGATTGTCGTCACGTCCCTGCAGCCTGGCCTCCCAGGCTAGGTTGGACAACCCTCATAGGTACACCTCATCCCACCTCTATCATATCACTGGCCATAGTACACTGTAACTGCACGTTTATTTGCTTATCTCTGGTATAGATGGTGAGCTTCTTGACCCAGGGACTGTGTCTCCAACTCTGCACTTCTGGCACTGGGCACAGCATCAGGCACATGGTGTATAGTCCAGAGGTGTTGTGGAATGGGTGATAAAGGCCATGAGAAGCAAACACTGGGAGCAAAAGAGGAGCTCAGAGGGAAGCCCAAAGGACTCTTCCTGGGAGAGGTGGAGTGTGACTCCCTTCTCCAAGGAGCCTGCCGTAGGTCATGATCAAAGTTGGATGGCAAATGGGAACATCTACGTTCACTTAAGTAGACACTGGAACAGAATGAAAGCACTGTCATCCACCAGGGTGTCTGAGTGCAGGGCTCAGCACTGTGTCCTGTGTCCAAGAGCTCTGTCAGGTACTTGGTGGTCACTGTGCAGCTCACTGCCTTGAGTCTGATCTCCCTGTGTGGATGCATCTGCCTGGACAACAAATGGACCTTGGGATATGCCACAGGTCAGGATCCCTGCGGAGAAGACTGAGATGGAGTTTGGTGGGCAAGACACGTATTGGGATTCATACCTGTGGGAGGAATTGGGCAGAAAGTGAGGCTAAGCTGTGATGCAGTCTAATAGAAGCTCATCTGCCCTGCAGGATGAGCCTTCAGAGTGGTCCTGGAGTTGGGCAAAGGGGGCTGGGCCTTTATAGTCCCTTAACAATGAACCACTGGATGGTGGACACACCAGGAAAGGAGTATGACCTTGAGTGGACTTGCTGAGCCCTCATAAGTTGCAGCTTTCCCAGCAACTCGGGAAGCAAATCCTTCATTCCCAGGGGGTCTGGGTGGTCTGTCATTGAGTTTACCACGCAATGAGTTTGTAATATGGAATCGACCCCACCTAAGACTGCTCTCCAGACAGTACACTGAGAATACGCAGGGCCTGCCTTGCATCAGCAGCAGGAAATATAAGCAGAACCAAGATCATGAAGTCTTTTCTGTTACGACCTTTCCAGAAGCTAGCATTTTCATAAATTGCCTTTAGTAGGATTTGAAGCTTTCTTTCCAGTGACCTAACCTAAGGAGACAGGAATTGTAGGTATACTTCTCATTAGACCAGACACAATTGCTTCTTATGTCAAATTCTAGAGATCCTGGAGATGTCATTCCGAAAAAAAAAAGTATCTGGTGATGAGGTTCACTATTCTCCCTCAAGAGTGTGGTTTTCTGAGAAGTGTCCCTAAATGCACCACTGGTTCTGCTTGGGAAGTGAGCAGATTTGGGCCAGTGAGTGCTCAGAGAGGACATAAAGCTGTGATAGAGTCATTGCTACAGAAACTGCATATTTGTTCATATAATAACAAAATAAAGAGTGACTGCAAATTTGAGGTCTAGGGCTCTGCTCCCTTTCAGCTCAGAAAACTGGGCTCATACACTTTCAAACTAATCTCTTCTCATCTCTGTTGCATTGCAAGTGAGAAGAACTTATCTTGGTGATTTGTTTACCTTGGTTTCACCCATTGGCAAGTCTTAGCTGTTTTTCGTTTGTTTGTTTGTTTTTCAATCCACCCACTGTTTTGTAGATGAGGTGAGTAGATGGACATGGAGGGATGCCCCTCATGTCCTTATCAGCTTTGGACTCACAGAGCAAAACACACACAGAGCATTTCTTACACTCGGATTTCCAAAGTGCCCGTCTCCCCTACATCCTTTGACAGAAGTGTGTTGTGTTCACCCATTTATCACTGGCTGCCTATCTCAGTGTCTGGCAACTTGAAGAACCCCTGACCCATGAGGTCTGTGCAAACTAGAGATTAAGGAGCATTGGGAAGGGATGAAAAGTGATTGGTCATCTGGAAAGACAGAGCATGAGCCCAAGTAAGGAACAGAAATGAAGGAAGCATCTGGAAGAGAAAGCAGGTAGGGGGGTGCAAGGTTAAGGAGAGGACAGCCCAAAGCACTCTCTTCTGGACAGCTGGCCCCAAAGTTTGTGTAGATTTTGACAGTGGTGATACCCACAGGGGAGCAGGTCTAGCTTCACATCAAAAGATCCAGATTCAAACCGTGGCTCTGCTCTGGACCTCTCTGAACTCTGGTTTTCTCTTCTGTAGGGTAAGGAAGGGGTAACGATGTCATTTCCTTCACAGGCTGCCTGGGAGGACTAGGTGAGGTAGTCTAAGCTGAAATACCTCCCCAGCTCCCTGGTACAGACTGATATTTGGGAGATTCGAACTTGAAACTTCAACTAATTTGCATTCAATTTGCTCATGCTAAGTAAGCTCTGAGAAGGCCAAAAGATGCACGGATAAGGCATGAGGCCAGTCCAAGGCATGAAAGTACCTCTGAGGAGACTGCCTTGCTTCCCTCCTGAAATCCCTTGAAGCCTGTGGAGCTTTCTCAGAGATCCAGTCTCTTTATGCAGTTTGCTTTGAGTTGCTGAGATAACTCATTTCTAAGGCCTTGTTCCATCTTTAACAATGAATTGGAGAGGGCAACTGAGATTTTCAGGTCATTATCAAAAAGCATGAACACATTCTGCAGGTAAACATTCTTCTCAAGCTTCAGCTATGTAGTATTGACTCAAGAATGTTAGATTTTGTGTGTTTAGATGTGTGTGTTAGAGAGAGAGGGGGGGGGATGAAGGGATGTCAGACAGCAGGGTAGAGTGGGAAGGAAGACAGAGTTTTCTTGTGTTGGGGGCACCAAACCGAAAGACTTAACAAACATCTCATATTTCCATTCCCCAAAGCACACATATATATGGAATTTAGAAAGATGGTGGTGTTAAACCTGTACGCGAGACAGCAAGAGAGACACAGATGTGTAGAACAGCCTTTTGGACTCTGTGGGAGAGGGAGAGGGTGGGAGGATTTGGGAATATGGCATTGTAATATGTATGATATCATAAGGGAAACGGATTGCCGGTCTAGGTCCGATGCAGAAGGCTTGGGACTGATGGGCAGGGATGATCCAGAGGGATGGTGTGGGGAGGG